>CAXKVY010000098.1:2500-262500 GCA_964058915.1 Tetropium fuscum | reverse complement strand
AAAGCAAAACATATTGGGCAATTGTTTTTTCCTAATTAGCGAGTTTTGAGCGAAGATATATGGGAAATTTTAGCTGGGACACCCTGTATATACTTATTATGATTGAATAGATTTATTATTTCTCTACCTATATGGGGATAATATTTAAAATACAGCAAAAGTTTTTAAATTTCGGACGGAAAGTTAGCAATGAAATGTACTTAAAAATGTATCAGCAGAATAAATATTTGGCAGATTACTGCAAAGCACATTTCTACGCCCAGAAATTATACCGCACTGAGGATGGGTCATATAATACTATTATATGACCCATCTATTATCTAATCTGGGCAAGGTGATAATCTGCCTACATACAAATCTAAATTTAGTGTCACAACCAGAAAAACAACATAAATCAAGTGTTCCCGCGTGATGCTAATAAAACAGATATGAAAGTAATATAACAAAATGGCAAACATTGCTAGTAATATGTGGTTAATTTGAAAACATTCTTCAATACAAAAATTCAGACTAGGGCGGCTATAGACGTCGGATAATTGAGGTGTCACAGCACGCACAGTGACCTAAACGTCCATAGACCTTGCTGTCTGTAAAGACAACGTGTTAATCATATATGGGCAACCACCCGCCCAGATCCGACCCTCCACCAATATATAAATATATAAACCGGGAATATATAAGCCGCTCAGCGCGCGTGTCATCTCATTACTTCTTAACAACCGATAAAGTTCGCATCGCATATTCGCGTATGGTCAAGAGTACGACGCGGGAAATATATCATGTCTGGTTTAAGAAAGCGGAAAGTGGACACAGAATGTCGTAAATTCCAAGACAAATGGACTCATGAATACTTTTTCATCTTGCACAGTGGTAAACCTATGTGTTTCTTGTGCATTGAAACAATTTCTGTTTTAAAAGAATACAATATGAAGCGGCATTACTCCAGCAAGCATTTCGCTCGATATAATTTACTCACGGGCCAGTTAAGAAAAGATAAAATTAAAAAACTCATTAACGATTTAGGGAAACAGCAACAAATAAATGTTTCATTCACAAAAATCGAATCTAGAGTGTTGTTAAAGCTAGTTTTATAATTAGTTCCAAAATAGCATCGAAGTCATTTTCTGAGGGACAGTTTGTTAAAGAGTGCCTAGTAGATGTTGCAGATCTTTTGTATCCAGAAAAGAAGAAAGAGTTTGAGAAAGTGAGTTTATCGCAACGTATTGTTGTTTGACGTAGGTATAGATATGATGGCTAGTGATATCAAAAAAAACATTGACAGGTAGATGGGCTGATTTTCGAGCATTTTCGATTGCTTTGGATGAGAGTACAGATTCATCTGACACAGCCCGTTTAGCTATTTTATACGAGGTGTTGATGAATAATTTGCAGTGACAGAGGCTTTACGGCCGCTACAAGGGACCACTACTGGAAAAGATATTTTTACAGAGGTGCAAAGTACTTTGGAGCAATATAGTTTGCAATGGTGTAAATTAGTTGGAGTGTGCACAGAAACACTGATATTGACTTAGGTACTACTGATATTGACCCGAATATTGATAATCTTGTTTCTCAGCTTCAAACTCAAAGTATCTCATTAATTTTCATTTGATTTTTCTATCTTTTTTTATTAATGTGCTTTTTATATGTTTGATTATGCTATTATAATTAATACATTAAAAAATATGCCCATACCTGTGTTAAATGACCAAATTTATATTAATTAGGTACTCCATTAGGTTTTTCCATTCTTTAGACTTTAGTTTGTATTCACAATACTTTCCCTACATTGAATTAAATTTCTTAGTATTTCATTAATTATTGTATTTTAATCCTATTATGCACAGAATAATAAATAGGTATCCCTAAGATCATTACCTACAATATCAAAAATAATAAAACAAAATTTAAACACGGTGAATTCAATCAATCAATGGCGAAGCTAAATGTATAAAAGTAACTCCTCACAGTTTTTTTAACCGACTAAAACTACATTTAGACATTTTGTGAAGACACGATTGAATAGAATATTCTTTTGTACCGATACTTTTGCAAAAAAAATATGTTGTTATGGAGAAAGGCAATTTTTATATACGGATTAAAACCTCTTTGTTATTCTGACTCGAAACCGTTGACGTCGAAATCATTTTTTTTTTTAAATATATGGCTATTACCAATAAATGGTGCATCAAATAATAATAGTGACGCCACAATTGTTGTGAAACGCAGAATCATCTGCTTACATTAATTACCTAACCAAACAAAATGTGCAAATAATTTTAAATTAAATGTTGAGGTATTAGCTTCATTACTTACGCAATTATTATTTTATAACTATAATTTATACGGACTATCCAAATTTTGATGATAAAATAGGTTGTACATTGGGTATTCATGTACCCGCCGCATCTAAGCAAAAGGCGAAACACATTAGTGTGTAAGCAATATTGTATCTCTTGCAACAATAATGCTAATATCAGAATTATTGTTTTTATTCAAAACAACACATTTTCGACTTATTTCCCATGATGAAACTATGCCAACTAAGATGGCTACAATCGATAATATAGTTACGCTGATAAGCTCGATTTAATAAACAGCCAATAAAAATAACAAACAGTAATAGCGAATAAGTCACATATTATTATTAAAACAATAACGCCGATACTACAAACATACGGCCTGCGATGAACAGAGTGGAACACGAAAAACTAATCAGGAAATAAATGACAGGAAACAATCCTTAGAAATAATATATAGATGCTTGTCTAATTTCAATGCCTATATAAGCTAGACGTCAATGACCGGCGATTTATTTGAATAATAATATACCTTCTCATTTATTATACATTAAAAACGCATGTCTACTGACAGGACAGCACTTGACTGATCCAACGATCCAATCGAAAGCAACGATTTTTTCCGACTGCTATCGAGGTCCGCATGAGCGGTTAAACCTCACAATTCATATATTTAGTTCCTCACAAGTTTGCCGGAGCAATGATAGCCTAGCGGTAAAGCGTATGCTCTGTATACTATGGGTTTCAAGTTCGAATCCTACAGCTCGCTATATTTTTAATTTTTTTTTACGTAAACCTTTCGGATAGAAGTTGCACTTATTTCTATAATATTATTGATTACTCTATATGGGAAATATGAGTGTGACATTCTATTTTAACGTCTCAACGTTAAAAAGGCACAGTATCAATGGCATTTCATTCACTCCATCCATTCTTCGGAATGTAGAGAAAGATGAAGCATCTCGCTTTTCACCACGGTGATAGCTATATTTTTATTTTCATCGCCTCATAAGTAGATATTCCACACGCTCAATCAACAATATCAATAATATGTATTTACAAAAGAATTTTTATGAATGCTGCTATCACAGTCAACGTCAAGAGATATTATTTATTTATTACTTATTGTGTTTAGGGAATATTCTTACAGCCTGCTAATGAACCGACACGTTATAATGGTCAGGCAATTAATTGCCTATGATCGTTTGATTGTATGATCGTATGACGATTGCTATGATGTAAAAACGTGGTTATTCGTCGTTATATATAAAAAATACGAGACATAGCATCCACTTTCGTCTCTCGTGTTAGGCTACAGGGCGAAATAATTTCTGTAGAAGCTGCGTGAGGCACAATATAAATAATAGACTTTGCCCGAGGTAAGAATGAGGTGCGAGTGGTACGACAGGTCGTAGCGGACCTGAGCGGATGATTTTCACGGAATGGAAGAAGAGAATATTATATCTTCGACGCAGCTAAAAATAATGTGAGACACCACATAATATTAAGGGTATTTCCAAATCGGTTAGTTTAAAAACATCTACATATAAAACGTAACTGATTTTTTGAAAAAAAATTGAAACTTCGCTGCTTTTCAACTAGAAATAATTATAATTCGTAAATGCATTCTTTCAAATTACCGCGTACTAATAAAATATTGTATTAACTTTTACCCATTGTATCCCATGCGTTAATAAAGCTACATACATAGCCATAACATAACCAGTTTTAAGACTTCCTGAGGTAGTGTAGAAATGGCCACAGTTTTCCTTTTCTCTGACCTTGGAAAATTTCCACTTTTTTTTAGTCATTACATGCCACAATTTCTGCCTATTGTAGCGAGTAACATCATCAAATAGTTGACCAAATTCAACAACTAGGTAGTATAAGTATTATTTTACCAACTTTCCAAGCACTTACATTTGTAATAAAGCAGCCACCCTGTACATTCAACAAATATAAATAATCACCTTACACAAGCGTAATCAGAAACACTTTTGCAAAGTACCTGCATAACATTTATTTCGTATTTTACTACAACTTTCTATGCTCTACTATCGGAACTAACGGCACAGCTGATAACGGAAACAATGCCGCTGATATTTCAACACTCTGTATACGGTACGGGCCGGAAGGAGGCGGACGGGCCGTACTTAAATTTTCAAACACCTGTACGCCACCACAGGCAAGGTGCACGCTACGCCGACGAAACGTACTCACTGACTGCCGTGTATTTTGTTTGATTATGGTGGGGTCTTCGGTCTCCATTCTGCTATCGCCGGTTAATTTCCCCGCCTTGGGAATGTCTACAAATACAAAACGATGGCTTTTACCATCACATAAATACACCCTATCCATGAACAATGCACACACAGGATTCAATAATATAAGCTATATTACCGACAAAGCCAAAATGTACTCCAACATAATAGGTAAAACGCCAATATTTAATTTGGGAATTATTGTTTACCCCACCAGAAATTCGGGCTGAATGAAGGCTTTGAATATGGTAATACAACAGTAGTTTTATTTGTGGACTATCAAGCTTGCGACAATATAAAAAGAAAAGATATACAAGAGTAGAAGAATTGGGAGCAGTGGCGATTTGTCCTATGAGGCAGGTGAGGCAGTGGCTCACCAATAAATTTGGGGAGTACACTCTTTAAAAGGAATGCTTCAATCTTGGATGTGATTACTTATTTTATTTTTTCATCATTCATTATTTTTCCATACATCCATCAAGTGGATGTAAATATTAGAACTACAGAAGAATTTGAAACTGCAAACAGTGTAAGACAAGGAAACGGGTGGCTATCCTCGTTTTACATACTTTTTAACTTATGTAGTTCTAATATTTACTTCATCAGTGCTATTCAGTTTAGCACCAGAAAAAAATCATAAGGGATGTAGGAATTAATAGATGAGGATGAGGACTTATATAGACCAAAAAAACATCAGTGCCTGGCAGACGATTTGCAGACGACCTAGTAGTGATAGCAAGAAATAAAAAAGAACTAAAAAAATGCAATGAAGAGATTATACAAACAATCAGTAAAAAGTTCCAAGTAGGTATTTAACGTTAAATAACGGAAAACTGATGGGAAAAACTGCTAAAACATTTTTTGTAGAACACACTAGGAAAGACTAGGAAAGAAGGAAAGAGGAAGGGCCACTCAAATTTTGGAGTAAAGAATGTGCGCTAAAACCTCACCAGAATGGATATTGATCGCAATCCCTTTACAAATTACTTCATTTTTAGTATTACTCATGTAATCCAAAAGTTTTCGATTCTTTTTATTTCTGTGGGATAAAAATTAACGGAAATATAACGGTTAGAAGTTTGAATTATAGAGCGAGGAACACCCTCCCGATCCCTTCAAAATTAAGGGTTGTGGTAAAAGGATCAATCGCATTTTTTTGAAGATAAAAAGTTTTTCCTTTCCACATAATTTTGGATAAATAACATCTGGTCATCCGGTCAAGTTAGCTAGAAAACTGGTGGTCAAATAACAAAAAATCGCACAGAACTAAATTTTGGTCGAGACCTTGGGTCATACATACATACTTATGTACATACATAAGTGTCAAATATTTACAATATTTTCGTTTATTTTATTAATTTACGAATGGTTTAGGTGGTTTTAAAGGGTAAAAAATTTGGAATACCTCGTAAACCATGTTCGAGATCATGAAATGAGCTTTACTCTAATTATATGTGAATCCATAAAATGCTTAAACCTTAAACCTACGTTTTCAATTTTTTTTCACGAAGAGATGGGTTTCACTCCTCTAAAGCACAAAGCATAAGTCGAGTATGTGTCACTTTTGTTAAGTTAAGAGTAAGATGAGCTTAATTCCAAATTTTTATAAAAATCGATGAAGGTTCAAAGAATTCGGATAGCTATTATAATACTTACCTTTATATTTACCTTCAATAAGTGGACGAAATAATACTTAGTTTATATTTACCTTCAATAAGTGGACTAGAGTAAAGAGGGGGAAAAAGAACTGAATATAGATAGGTTAGAAGAACAAACGAAGAAGCAAGAAGTCTATATAAGGAGACAAACATAGTAGAAGTGATAAAAGTTCAAAGGTTGCTAAATATCAAAAATGCCATTGACGATAACAATTGGAGGGAATAAGAGAAGAGTAAGACCGAAAGCAAGATGGAAAGCAGATGTCAAGAAAGACTTGCAACGGCTAAATTACCAGATGGAAAGAAAAAGGAAGACTTAGAAAGATATGGAGACATATAGTCGACCAAGCCATGGGCCTACTATAATAAGTTCCCAGTATATAATACTATATAATCAAGGCGGCTAAGCTGTTGTTAATTAAACATCTTACCTAACGATGGGAACCCTTTTGCGCACTATTCCGGTTTTATATCTACTGACATATTCAGAATGTCAGGAGTTCCACCGGGTTCCGTTGGAACTCGTGGAACTCCTTGGAACTCGTGGAACTTGGACCCGTGTTATTCCTATGTTCTTTCTAAAAATTCATTTGCGATCAGAATTATTAATCATTGCAATGACCATAAAAACGTCGGATATGCTGTACCTACCAAGTGGGACTGATTTTCCCGATGGATATTACTTGATGGCAGACATACATAAGAAAGTTATAAGCAAAACGTGACTTCTAACTACTAGAACGATTAAGAATAAGACGATGACAAAGAAAACTAAATTTATTTATTTGTCTTATATTAGATATTTGTATGTTACTAGCATATTTGTTTTATATAATTATTTGGTTATATACGATTTTGCGACTATATAGGGCATAATTTGACAATATTCAATTAATAAATAATATACTAATAATTTCATATTATATTTCTGTCGTAATAAATAGATTATTCGTAAATCTGAAAAATAGGTACTGTTTATTTTAAAATAATGACATTAGTTGTCATTATTGCGCTCGGCGAGAGGCCAAATTTAAAAACGCTCGCTCAGCGGGAACTGAAAACTTTCTGTTGTAAAATAACAGTTTGTAAAGAAACAGTTTGACAGTATTTTAATATTTTTTAGTATTTTATTTATTTATCTCATTCGGGTAATAATAATTTTATTATTTTATAAGTTTAAATATTAACAGTGTAATTTGGCTAATGGATGGGAATTACACAAGGTCATTATAAACAAAAAAAAACACTAATACATGAAGCGACTTAAATATAAAAACGCCCCCCCACTTGAACCCCCTTAAGTATTTCGCTTGTTATTTTTTAAATTGAGAAATGATTATTCGCAATCAATCCAACTTCTGATATTTTCTGTTGTACTGTTAGTAATATAGTATTTTATTTCTAGATATTCAAATTTCATTATGTAACAGGATAGTACGATTAAATTTTTTTTAAATAAATTGTTTACTGCTTTATTATTCTTTCTTGATGATATATTATGTATAATTTTAGGTATTACTTATTAATTATTATTATTTAATTATAAATATGTATAAATTTATTCCCTATTAGTCTGGGCAGTTATAGCTTTAAATAAATAAATACATTTATAATAAGCGTGTGGGAAAATAATATTCCCCAATTTATTTGAGCATGTAAAAAATGACTGATTTTCCAAACGTAGAAAAAATATATTTCTTACGTTAGCTCTCATGGTATAAGCCTCGTATAAGAATTCCATAAGCGATAAGCGAATACTATTTAAATAACAAATCTCGCCGTGAAAAAAATTGAAATACTCACGCAACAATGTGAGCTGGGAGTGGTAAAACCGTGGTAAGCCCCGTATTATGGATACAGGAAAGTGCTAAATGACAATCCGTACAAAGTAATCATAACCTTAATAACACTGCACGCCGCTTTTGGTACATTGTATGCAGAGCGGCTATTGTAAATAATTGTTAAGAAGATGTAGATGCACCGATTTCATGAATATCAAACAGCCTCTTGACATTTTTCTTATCTCGGAAGAAATAAATCACGTTGAGGTATTTTCGAGTTCTCTCACTTTCTCTTTAAAAATCATGAATGACTGTAATTACGAGCGCATTAATTTAGTTAGTGTAAAAACAATTGCCGATAATGATCGGAGGCATACCAAAGAAGAAGAAATCGAGGCCATTATTGAGAAAAATAAAGTGCCGCACCTCGAAAGAGTTGTTGTTTAATTTAATGATAAAAAAGTTCATATATTTTTTAAGTTAAATAAAAATTGTATCAAAAAATATATTTTGTACTGAACTTGTTCTAAGGTTTGTTTGCAATGTAGTTGCGATCCACTTATTAATAGTGCATATAACTAAAGTTAATAAAAGTATGAAAATCGGCTTCATATTTTTTACATGCAAATAAACAGAAACGTACAGTAAACGGGGCAGGTGAATTTTTCGTACGGACGGGAGAGATATCTTCGTACATCATAAATATACTATAGCGCTTTCGTTTGATATGCAAACTAATAATGCGGTGCTCAGTGGCGCGCGCTATTATACTAATACAGGAAATAAAATAAAAAACAATATTGTTAACTCAATTTAATTCAAAATATTTCAAAAACAAAATGCAAATGGATGCGAACTGCAAGTGTATTTGTTTTTATTTTTTCCGAGCAAACGTTTCATCTGTCGGTATCGCCTAAAAGACATCTATAGGGTGGTGGTGCATCCATTTAGGTATAATTTCGCGCGTTGTATTAACGGATATTTTTTGTTATTGTCTCAGTGGCAGTTGTAGGTGTTCGATGAGTTATTGTGTCCTTGACCGCATTAGGTAGGTGTGAGTACGTGAAGTGTAAAAGGCGTGCTCGAGTGTTTTTATAATAATTGTGTCGAGTGTTTGTAAAATCATTGGTTATAGTTAATATTTTAGTATTATTATAGTATTATAGTATTTATAGAACATAGCGTATAGTGTTTATAGGTTATAGTAGTTTTATACAGAGTAGTGCAAAAAATCTCACATTTAATGAGAATTTCTGCTGTGATTTTTTGTGAAGAGTGCTACTAATAAGTGACAGTGAAAAATACCAAAGTGAGTGTAACTATATGTGCAAATAATAACATATCCCGCAAATTGGTGAGTTAATTTGTTATAAATTTTACTACAGTCTTACCTATCCTAATAATAAGTAACCTAACCACGTGTCTAAGTAATTAGTGTCTTCTAAGTGAGCGAGAAGGAAAATGGGATTTATATGAGTTGAAGAGGAATAGCGACCGATTTACGATTTATTATTTATAAAAACAATGTTTTTTATTAACACTAAATTTACATTTTAAAATTAGTCAAAATCAGAGTTGTCCGTGTCAACGTCTGGGGTCGAGGAAGCATCCATATATGGTATATCAATATATGGTATGGTATATATTGGAGGGAGAATTTGCATTTAGTTCTATTGGCGACACTGGTATTTTTTTATGATTGAGAATCAGGACGTCCAGGACTAAGTGGTTCCTTCGCTTGTTCATATGTGTTAGCAATGTTAGCATTAGCTTTCAGCAGCTTCCAGTTTGGGCAACGTATGTTATTTTTCCTGCCATCATATTCGTCCCTCAAAAAGGCTATTTGAGGAAAAAATCCGATTTTTGGATGGGTAAATATTTTTAGGGTATTTACCCGGTATTTATATATTTACCCGTTGGGTAAATACCCATGGCACATTTACCTATTCACAATAAATTGTGGCGGTAGGTACATTAATTTACACTAAATATCCTCTTGTATTGCATAGTTATGTGATTTACCGCTTCTGTAGTACGGATATTTAACTTGGATATTTTATTTAATTTTTTTTTATTCTGCCCCCTCTAAAATGATACGCCTATGGAATTTCGTTCCCCTCGACCCTTATGGCCCTGAGCCGTCCATATGCTGGTGATGAATCACTAAACACTATCTCGGAATCAGGGTATAGTTTGTATATTAAACGAAAACACTATAAGAACATCATAATATTGTTGTGGACTGTACAGCTCGAACAACTGGAGTTTTGCCTTTTAACCACAATCATAATTTTAGTGAAGCTATTCCTTAATATTAACAAAAAAAATATTACTCGCCGAAGTTATGTTTTTATGTGAAGGTAGGATTTTGATAAAATTTGAGAAAAGCATAATTATGGTGCTAGAAAAATAGTTAGATGATTTCCAGAAAATAATTGCCACATCAGAAGGGTTGGGAAATATTTGCGGTCTATTCTGATAAAATTTAGCGTATGATATTCTGATAAATTACTATAGTGACTAATAAATTGTGGATTAGCATTCCATTGGGACTAGCGCAGATCTTCTTGTGATAGCGTTTCAAAGGTTTCATTATTCGAGCTTGCGTACTTTCAATTTGACCTAGATGAGGCCGTGATAAATATCTATCCGGACAGGATTGCAATAGTACAATGAAAACGTATAAAAAATGGTTATCGTCCTAATTAGATTACGAACACAACAATACACACGTTTTACTTTTCATGAACAATTTTAACACTCACTTTCAAATACTATCGCGCTTTATGTAATTCGAAAAAATTGAAAATTCGAGAATCATTCCTTTCGGGCGTGCGTAGAAAGCACCTTTGGTGATTTCAAAACTGAATATGACCTTGGAAATATGTACACTCATGTGCCTATTGATGGCGTATTCGAATGATTTGAGTTACGTAGTTTGGATATTGACCGTAGGACAAACAAGACGGTCACTCCATACTAGACTTAAAGATCTTATAGATTCATATTAATATATTTTGTCTTTGAACTTTATATGGTCACGATTAAACACTGCTTTACTGTAAACTTGTCAAATTTGAGTGCAGTTAAACTATACAACTTCATAAAATACAACTCCACAAAGGCAAATCAGTAATTAAGTCTGATAGGGGTTATATAATTTATATTAAATGGAATTTAAGCCTTTAAAATAGATGATATCATTAATTATCACTCCATAAGCATTCAGGATAGACAATCCCTAAATCGGAATATCCAAAGTAGTTAATTATCTCGTCTTGCAGTTGCATAAAATGTACATAACGGAAAAATTTAATTTACCCATATTAAAAATATAGTTCATTCTAATGCAGACTTTCAGAGGCAATCTACGAAAATAACTGATTATCCACATTGTTAAAACATTAACAGTCTAGAGAAACAGTCTATAACTGAAAGTCTTCATTCTAATGCAGACTTTCAGAGGCAATCTACGAAAATAAATGATTATCCACGTTGTTAAAACATTAACAGTCTATAAAGAAAAAAATTACACTTACGTAAAAATATGTTTCTAGATTTAAGCAAACGAGTCCTTATCTTTTAAATGCGTCATCAAGCAGAGCAAATACAATAAAATATTTAATTTGTAGCAGCTCGCTTTTGTCGATAACGTATTAGCAAGATCAAAAAAGTACCGCCAATTATTAAAAAAAAAAACATAAAAAACGGATAACTTTTCTTTCGGGAAAAAATGGAATGAATATAAAATTATTATGACTAATATCTCTTTATTATTAGACTCTAGCTCATACATAGGTAATCTTAAAAAATATGTAGTACTTGGTACAGGGTAAGTCTCTTAAGATTGACACCCCCCTTATCTAACTTATCCTTTGCCGATTTAACTCATTCAAAAAAGGAGTGGACGCGGTTTTTGATAAATTTTTATAATCTGAGCACGGATATTAAAAATATCTAATTGTTATATAATCACTCCACCTGTTCGTGAGATATTACTAAAAACTTATCACATTACAGGTGTCAATTATAAAACAAAAAACATCAAGATACCTCTGGAAACAATGCCATTTATTGAGATAATAAATAAATAATATATAGGTGACAATAACAGTAACGAGTAATAACAATAAACAACATAAGCCTAATAAAAACAAATAAAAGTCAATATTAATACAGTAACACTATAGAGTAACACAATTTTATTTATTTACACGTAACGTAATAAACTATTTTCCACGTAACCACCATCATTCTGAATACACATTTGGCATCGCTTTATAAAATTGCTTCTCACCCTTTGAAATATATCACCATTTTGGTTTAATTCCTCAATTTTTACACGTATGCATTCTTTTAACTCATTCATATTATTAAAAACCCCAGTTTCGTATATATCTTGTTTTATCGTACCCCAGAGAAAAAAATCCATAGGTGTTAAGTCCGGACTTTTAGCGGGCCAATGTATAAACCGTGCCTTCCTATCCAAATAGGATATTTTCTGTTTAGGTATTCGGTGACGTTCCTTGCAGAGTGTGGTGGTGCTCCATCCTGCTGCCAAATAACAGATCTGTTGTCCACTAAATTAATATTATCTAAATAATTTCAAACTGGATGTTGAAGAATATCCACATAACGTTGTGCATTTAAGGGCCCATTTATAAATACAGGACCTACAATAGCATCCTCGTGGACGCCACACCACACGTTTACAGTTTGGTATCCTTGTTTTTTTAATTTTTTTTACAATAGGTATGTGGATTTTCCGCTGCCCAGTAATGTGCATTTTTTCTGTTAAAAATTCCCGCAGTAGAAAAACTGCTTTCGTCAGTCCAAAAGACATGACTTAGAAACTCATCATCTTCCTCTATTCTATCAAGTATGTCTCTGCAGAAGGTTAACCTGTCTTGAAGGTTGTTGTCGTCTAAATATTGAACGGGCAAAATACTATATGGTTTAAAATTATGGCGATGTAATATTTTTATTACACTTCTTTGTGATATATCCAATTCTATTGCTGCGGCATAGGATGATTTGGATGCATTTTCAGCAAAATATAATAACGCATTGAGTTCTGTGTCTTGTCCTGTTTTTGTTCTTCGCCTTTCCCTTTTCTTGTCTCTCAGAGATTCGGTATTCCTAAACTTTGCATAAATGTTTTTGCAACTATTTTTGGAAGGAGGTAGCCTTTCTCGAAATAACCTAACATACTCCCTCCGAGCAAGAGACTTATTCTTGTTGCACTGAATATAAATTTCAAGTAACTCTTTTCGCTCTTCCAATGAATATACCATCTTCAAAATAACTTGCTTCTTTACGAACACTACGTATTTTTTACGCTAATATCGAAGAGAGTGAACTACTATCTCACAAAAAACTGGATGACATCTGTCAACAAATAAACAATGCAAATATGCATTGTTTCCAGAGGTATCTTGATGTTCTTATTTTATAATTGACACCCGTAATGTGATAAGTTTTTAGTAATATCTCACGAACAGGTGGGGTGATTATATAACAATTACACATTTTTGGATTCAGAAAATTAAGGACATACGGGGTGTTCACCGTATGTCCTTTATTAAGGACAAATATACGGGGTGTTCCATTCAAAAAATCATGTTTTATTTTCCACCCTGTATATTTTACGAGATTTTTAATATCTGTTCATGTTTAATATCTGTTTTTAATATCTATCAGATTATAAAAATTCATCAAAAACCGTATCTACTCCTTTTTTGAATGAGTTAAATCGGCAAAGGATAAGTGAGATAAGGGGGATGTCAATCTTAAGAGACTTACCCGGTACATTATATTAAAATCTCTTACACACATCACATGATGTTTGAAAAAGATGCGGTGATAATATTAATAATAGACACTTAATAGAACATATTAAAGAAATAAAAGGATTTCATTTAGATTAGGTTTCAAAGTAATAAGATAGCCACTATGCTCATATTCCGAGGGTTGGGTTGGGCACTGCTGGTCTTTTGTCATATTGAATGTGATTGGTTTTTCATTTTTAGAGCTTTGGTATTGTTCATGGTTTTCTAAAGGACCCTTAGAAACATTCAGGTGTATGCTGTATGTGGGGATTGCTTTTGTTCCACCTTTAGTAATTTAAAACGAGTACTAAAATTTAGTACCAAAATATGACGTCAAATTATTCGAAATATTTACTAAGGCGTATCATTTTTCATTGCATGCATCAAAGACATCAAAGAGGACAAAATGTGATATTTCAATATCATTCCTGGGTAAGATAATACCCAATTCAATTTGCTAAGTTGTAAGTTGGGAGACTGTTGGATGTCTAAATATACTTATTTATTTATTATTGGTATACGTTTTTATTTATTTACATAATACACTGCGCAACTTATTTAACGCACAACCAAAAAGTTAACTCAAATTTGACGTTATGTATTTTCGACAATTTTTGTTCGTACTGGTCGTTTTTTTCAAATTGTAGGTTTTTCTCTTAGGAATATCACTGTCTTGGTTGTTTTGGTAAAACGAATGATTTTGATATTATACCAGGTGCTATAAAAATGTTGTGTTTTTTTCCAAAATTTCAAAACGTCCTGTGGGCTATACAAGGTACTGCAAGTTATTGTAATTATAGCCAATTTAAAGCCTCATGTTTTTTCTATATTTTCTTTTTTTATTCATTTGTTTATCTCTGTTACTTCATGAAATACACCGTTTTGAAACACCATATGCTTTTATTCACATGAAATGCATTTATCGGACAACTCAAACAGCTAGCAAGCTATGGAAATCGAAGATTACACGTCATAAACTGACAACTGTGTCATTAGTTTTTTGTTTACAGTCCAGCAATAATTAGTGAATAATGGAACGCCAAACCAGAAATTTAACTCGTGATGAATGTGTTGAGGCAGCTACATTACATGGTGAAGGGTGGAGTTACAACCGCATAGCTGGAAGGTTGGGAGTGTCTCACACAACTATAGCGAGAGCAATTCAAAGGTACGCGGAAACAGGAGAACATTCCAGACGGGCCGGTCAAGGTAGATCTCGTGTTACCTCTGCTATCCAGGATCGCTTTTTAAGAGTAAATGCTGTAAGACAACGATTTATAACTGCAACACATTTAAGAGCACAACTTCAAGACGCAGGTGGTCCACTCATATGCGTTCAAACTGTACGCCGACGACTGAGGGAGGCAAATTTAAGACCCAGGATTGCTGCTCGAGGACCCGCATTAACAGTAGATCACCGAAGAACCAGATTGAATTTTGCCAATGAGCATGTTAATTGGATGAAAGCAGATTGGGAACGTATTCTTTGGACTGATGAGTCAAGGTTCAGTTTGTATAATTGTGACAGACATAATCGCGTCTCCCGAAGACCCGATGAGCGAAACAGTCAATGCAATTTTTTGCACACAACATTATATGGAGGTGGATCCGTCATGGTGTGGGGCGGAATATCTTTGACTGGGCGAACGGACTTGGTAACTGTGAATGGAAATCTCAATTCTGACAGATACATCACAGACATTCTTGAAGCACATGTTTTGCCTTATGCCCCCTATATAGGACCCAATTTTTACTTATGCAAGACAATGCGCGTCCCCACACGAGTCCTATCGTGAGAAATTATCTTGAAGAAGTAGGAATTGATCACATAGACTGGCCAGCCCGTAGCCCCGACCTTAACCCCATTGAACATGTTTGGGATTTTATCGGTGGGCGGTTACGAAGTGAGGGACGACAACCCCAAAATTTACAAGAATTGGAAGGACGCCTAGTCGAATTATGGAATGGCCTAGATCAGAACCTAATCAGAACTTTGGTTTTAAGTATGAACCAAAGATGTCGGGAGGTCATTCGCGGAAGGGGTGGAAACACCAGATACTAATTCTCTATTTACTTTTGTTTTGTTTCCTGTTATTCGTTGTTTTATTGATTAAAGCAATCCATTTTTCTAGGTATGTTTTTTGAGTTTTTGTCCTTTTAAGACCTTTTTCTCTTCTAAAACACCTTGCATCTCTCAATAAATTATAAGATATCAAGGAAAACAGAACGCAAAATGAGGCATTGAACCAGTATAATGAGTAATAAATAACGAGCACTTGACAAAAAAGAAAGTTAATAAATTTAATAAAAATCACGTCAACTCAAAAATTGGATATTTTATGAAGTAACAGAGATAAACAAATGAGTAAAAAAAGAAAATGTAGGAAAAACATGAGCCTTTAATTTGGCTATAATTGCAATAACTTGCAATACCTTGTATAGCCCACAGGACGTTTTGAAATTTCGGAAAAAAACATAACATTTTTATAGCACCTGGTATAATATCAAAATCATTCATTTTACCAAAACAACTAAGACAGTGATATTCCTAAGAGAAAAACCTACAATTTGAAAAAAAAATCGACCAAAACGAACAAAAATTGTCGAAAATACGTCAAATTTGAGTTAACTTTTTGGTTGTGCGTTAAATAAGTTGCGCAGTGTATTTAAACGATATTTGTAATAAATGATATTTGCAGGTTGATAAAATTTACCTGTAGATAGTATAGATTTAAGTTGATTCGTTACTGATAAAAGATGTTTTAAGACTTAAAACATACGTATATCAAATCTCTAAACTACTTAGCATTTAAGTAGTTTATTTATGGAATACATGTAATGTGTTTTCATACAAAAACGTTGATTGCAATACCACATGCAATATACCCTGTAAAGTGGTTGCAATTCCGTTATTTAGTTTCACATTTGCGTTATTAATTAATTAGATATTATTAATACTAATTCGGCGGTTCTAAATTAAATTAAATTTCATTGGTCAAAGGTAAAGACGAGGGATTTCCTTGGATATATTGACGCATGCGCTGTTTCATGCATGTATGTTTTGGCGCGACAGTGGCATTTCATTTTGTCTTATGTGTGGTTTTGATTCACGATATAAATTAATTATAATATTGTGTTATACGCGAGTGTTTAGTGTTTTTATGCAATGGAAGCGACAAATGCGAGTAGTAGTGGTTCTAAGACCAATAATTCCAATCGTAAGCGACCGAATTTGAGAGGAGGACAACTGAAAATGATCAAAAATGCCTCCTCTAAAATGATACGCCTATGGAATTTCGTTTCCTTCGCACCTCATTTCCCTGAGCCGTTCATATGCTGGTGATGGATCACTCCACACTATTTCGGCACCAGGGTATAGAAAATATTATGTCAGTGGATCTTAAAATATACTTATTATTAAGATTAAGGCAGGATAATGAAAATTCCATCTTGCATATGAGTGTCTGCAAAGTCATTAAATGTGAGTTTTGTATACACTACTTATTAATTCCAGGATCAGTTGTAATAGTGAAAATTGGCATCTTATTTTCAAAATTTATTAGTTATAATAAACTTAGAGAATTTTTTTAAGGTGTTCTTGCTGATTTTACGGGTAATAAATTGTTTGTGGCTTCTGTGGTCTGCTACACAATTTCTAGAGGAGTTAAATTCACAATTTCGTTCTGAAATTTACCAGGTTAACACTCTCCATGAACTGTAAAATTCATGAATTTTAGATCTGTTAGTCAACTATTACCATGAGGTAATATTTCAGTGAATATAATTGGTTATAAACATGTATTTTAATGAAACATCCTTGGGAGCATCATTATCAGAATGAATTTCATTAAGAAGAAATGAAAATGTGTAATAATTAAGCAATATGATGAGAAAAAATATAAAATTATTTAAACACATGTAAGAGTTAGGCAACCCAGTATACATCATCTATTATAGGGCTTGAATATTCTTATAAATTTAAGTAAGTACTTAATTTATGAGTACTGTCCATAATGTATGAGAAATGGTGTGTAGGATATCTAGGCAGACCTTGGTTTTGCCAAATAAAAGTAGGAGCCCAGATGAAAAAAGTTTGTCTGCTCTATATTTTCCCGATAGTCATATTTTGTAAGCAATACATTAATATTTAAAAGAGAATTATTACGTAGTGTTGGGCTATCAAAACATTATGAGTAATGATAATTTTGTCATTTTGGATTTCATGTAATATCATTTTCTTTCGTACCAGTTATATTCAAGTAGGCCAATAAAACAATAGCATTTTTGTTTCAAATATCTCCATGCGACATATAATGAATTTTACTACTATACCTATACCATATTTTTAGGCAAAAGTTTAGTTTATTTAACTAGAGAGGCGTCAGAATTTATACAGCTGATATACAAAAGAATGGAGGATGTGCCTACGTTTCAGTGTTAACTCCTCAGTAAATCCGAACATGCGTAATGTTAAGGGCTTTCTGGCACGCACACGCAACTTTCTAATGTTGATGGCAGTAAAATTTTAGTATTCTTTATATTACAAACAGATTATAATTTACCACTCTACTGGTAAAAAGTATGTCAAAAGCAACTCCTCTTCATTTCATTATTTCAACTCCATTTCATTTCAACTATTTCTGGTACGGTAGAAAATATCGCAATTATTTACCATTGCGGCTCTCTAACAATTATATTACTTATACTTTTATATTAGCATGTTGAGAAATAGAATATACATTTTGACTTAGATACTCAATATATAAATAATAACGTCGACCACACCACGCCTCTATTTGAAAACTTTAAAATTGCATTGAAATACAGCGAATATAGACAACCGCTTAAACAAGAACGGAGATCGCCGGTTGCCTATACTATGCACACCTCAAACGTCCTGAATATTCGCTAGGTTCAGTTTGTGTAAATGTAAACATTGGATGCACTATCCTTTACGCAACGTAATCTTAAAATGTAACATTTATTATCATTTCATATTATACAAACAGCAAGTTTAATCACTAGCCAACATAATATATGGTACGAATTCACTAGACCTCGGCACTATTCTTATGGCCGATTTGAAGGGACTTGAAATCAAGCGGCGAAACTTGAGTTGTAGATAATAAGAAGAAAAAGTATTTTATGTATTTTCTACAGAATTTTCTAGCCTTCATGTAAAGATGCTAAAGATCACAAGAGAGTCTGCATTGTCGATAAATATTTTGTAAATTTATTGATGATGACACAAAAATGGGTTAAATTGCATGGCAAAAATCAGTCGCTAATTAAAAAAGTACATGACCATCCTAATAGTAGCCGATCACAAAAAAATCTATAATTCCGATAAATATTTTGTCAATACGGAAATGATAACACTAAGAGTTTCAATTAGATGGTAAATATATCAATCGTTAAGTAAAACAGTCTATGACCGAAGTAATTTTCATAGTAAGTATGTACCTAACCCTCATTTTGCTGATAATCAAATGATTTCTCTCAGTGACATCTATCGTGACACTGTTCAAGTTTTGACGGTCTGACGTAAATATATGTCCGATCCTGGTTTAATTACTTTATTTTAAAGTTCACATAATTACAATGAAGAAAAATAAGTCACGATATAATTTATTGCTGTGTATAATTTTGTTTAAACTAGTGGCAGGCATGGCTTAGCCTGTTTGGCTTCAAATTTTGCATTGGATTTTTTATTGTTTCAACGGTATTCTACAAGTGGCTTATTTATGCGAGGTTTTATGTAAACCTGCCAGACTAATAAACTATGACTAACATTATAATGCCCTCTTTTTATTCTTATCGGTAGAACCACCTGCTGTATTAACTTTACCTGCTGTGGCATTTAATTCATAACGATACGAATTATATTACCTATAAAAACTTTAATTTTTACAAAATATTATGTTTAACGAATAAGTCTTTCTTTCAAAGCTTATTTCATTGTAATTTTTATCAGGATTGAGTATCTATATAATAGGTATCTAGTAAAATTATCTCGCATTTTTAAAATTTACAGTAGATATACAGGGTGTCCCAAGACCACCGGAGGAGCTCATAATGAGAGATTCTTGACACCATTTTGAGACCTAAACCTTAATATAAGTATGTAAAATGTCCAACCGTTTCCGAGGCTACAATCTACAGATACCCTATTGAAGTTTCTGTATAAGTAATAGAATACCTTCTAGTGCTTTATAAGCTATCGGTACCTAGTAGGCGCTGTAAACAAAATTAATTATGACAAGCGTAGGTACTGAATTTATTAATAACATCTACCAAATATCAAAATGAATTACACTTCAGAAGAATATTGCGAAATTGTGATATTTATAGTGAATGTGAACGTATTCTATGAGTTATTTCCAGAGAGAAGACATCGAACGAAAATATTTTTTTATGCTAAAGACGATGCTTTTAGACTGAACTGAAGAACTGACTTTTATGCTAAAGTGTTTTCGTTTAATATACAAACTAGAGCAAAAAATTGTGCGGCATTTTACAAAGTAAACCCGTACCAATTAGTACTACAGAAGCGGTAAATCACATCACTACAGTTCATTCAATATGTATGTATAGTTAACTGACCCCATATAAGATACCGCGCAGTTGCCACATGTAATTCTCAATTTTCTCAGTATTCAATTAAAATATCAAATTCCACAAAACTATATTAAAGTTGTATATATTATTTATGAATGTTATTAAATAATAATTGTGCACACAATAATATATTATAGGCCAAGATGTTACGTTTTTACATTTATTTTCGTCTACTTTAAATATGACAATTACGTAAACATCTATTTTTATAGTTAAAAGCGGCAACGCCGATCCACGACCTTTCCAATAACGAATATTCGAGCAGTATATCTCTTTTTAACTTATTGGAATCGTATCTCTCGGATCGGGATCGGATTTTCGGATCGAATAGGATCAGGTTCGCATATCTTACAGTGGCGTGTCCGCGGGAATTGCTAATATATTATTTATATACCTACCTATGTAGGTATACATCGCTACGAGAGTTGAATTAAAAGAGTATGGCGGTTAGCAAACATGTTTGTTCGTTTCGTATGAAACCTGAAAAACGTAGATTTCCACCAGACCTCGCTTTATTTACGAGATAGGATAGGCATGTTAAAAAAATTTAAGGAAAATATTATTTGACGGCAAAAATGGATAGTGGATGTTAGAGCAGAGCCGACTTTAACAATAAAAAATTGATTAATGGGCTGCTCGAAGTAGGTACTGACGTGTACTGAGGTAGGTAGGTACCTATTACATCCCCCACTTAAGACATTTCTCAAATAATTTTATCCAAAAAATATTCCAGTGCTTGAGGCCGCTAGGTTATAAATGCTAAACGATATAAGTTAGGTTTTTATTGGGATTTAAAAAACTGAAAACGCTCTCTGGTTTATTACATAAGTAGGTACCTATTGTCCATTGACTTTATTTTTATGTAGGTACCTACTATCCTAGATCACAAATTAATAATTTACATCAGTGGGCAAAATTAAAAGTTCTAGAGACTGTTTATAAAATTATAACCGTATACCTACCTAGCCACAAAAGAAAGGAAAATTTTCAATTACTGTAAAATACCTCAAGATCAGTTTCTAATTTTGATTGGCTGTAAAAAGTGAGTGTATTGGAAATCGCTTTGCGATGAGAAGCTGGTAGGTAAGTATGTATTGCATTTGTAATGATTTTTAAAAATGTCTTGAATTTAGTCTCGGTTTAGTTTATTAGGTACCTATTAACAAACAAGCTCTGATCTTTGTCAAAGCTTGTCTGTTAATAATCTTTGTCTTTGTTGAGTGTTAACGATTTGGTAGATTAGGTAGGTACCTACTTACACAATAAATATGATTGTATTTCAATCGCAAGTATATTTATTTTATTTTTCCGTTTTAAAGTTTATTTTTATCGATTACTTAGCTGTTTTGTACATTTTTATTTTTGTTACTTGTGGGAAATATGGCTACTGGCGAACCACCCACTAAAAAATGGTAACGCGCTGAAAGCAATACTTCATGAGTGGTGTGGAAACTTGCATTCAATATCCGCTGTGGTGTTGAAAATATGCATATAAAAACCTTCTACTTTCACTCCCCTAAGAAAAAAAAATGTCTACGCCAATGAAAAACATTGTGTAGGTCAGGGTTGCCGGTCGTTCAACTATACATACATATTGTACGAACTGTATATGGTCCTCCACCACATTATTCATTGCAAGTACGAGGAATATTACGTCCAAAGAAGGGGATAGGACGTGGTGGCTCTATAAACTGGTCTGCCTCATCGCATGATTGGACTATTTTCTTTGGTCATTTCTTAGAGAAAAAAGAGAACCTTTTGGAGAAATTTCAATAGAGCCTAGCTCGAAAACGGTTGAAGACTCGGCATACCTACTTGTATTAAGGTTTTTTCTCAGAATGTTGTCAGGAATGTAGTCATTACGAGCTTTTCCGGTAATTTTGGGACACATTGTATAACACAATTAATCTTCAACTTGATAAACAAAACTAGATAATAGTCTTAAATATTTTCTCATAGTAATGGTCAACCACTTTTTATAAAATTAAAATATATCAATAGGTGACAAACTTATTTTCACTTGTTATCTAGGTATTATAGTATTTAATCAAATTATACATTATGTATTACATCCAAAATTCCGTCAGATGCGGCCTCAAATTAGGCAAATTCTCTAATAAAATGTTTACATAACACATTATCGATCGTTCTAAAAATACTGGTTTAACTCTGAACAGCATGGGATTTTGCTATTCTCCATTAGTCGATCAATTTGCTAACCTTGTGTTTCGTCTGAATGAATTACCTTAAAAATGACAATTATAGGCGTGTATAATTATTTTTAATCTAAAATAGTTAATTTGCTACGGTTGATTAGGTATCAGGTGGAATTGTTATATTTCTATGAACAAGGAAAATATTGATGGGCTGGTTGAAGGTTTCAAATAATTGTTAACCAGTAAAAAAAGTCGATTAGTATTAATTAGACCGAGGGTTTAGACGGGGGCAATCACATTTACAACAAGCATACAAACTGTTTTCTTTTTTAAATATCAATGACTGCTTTCTGTTTCTATTGCAGTGTTTCGGCTTTGGCCGACAATCAATCCCAATAGTTTATTAGCCAACTGCAATTGTCGTTTCACTGGTTAAGAACTTAATTAATTAAAAGGCATAAAATATACGGCCGTAAAACTGATACATTCTTTACGTATTTTTCTGGTTTGGTAAAGAACATAGTATAGTAAATAACATAGTTATAGTAAATTCAGTGGAAAAAAACTAGTGATGCCACGAATAGTGTTTTTCGCCGAATACCGAATATTCGGCTGTGTAGAACAACTATTCGGCCGACTATTTGTGCGGTATTAAAGGAAACTTGTGGCTGCATTATATCAGGTTGCGCTATTTCCCGGTAGATGGCTAAAGCAAATATTGAAACTGAATCAGAATGCATAAAACAGCAGGAATCGCTGACTGTTTTTATTTTTAGTAAGTCAGGTTAGGTTATTTTAGGTTAGGGTTAAAACGGTTAGCAGTTTTGTAGGAACAAAATACAATGAGTGAATTTAAAAAGCAAAGTGATGTGTGGGATATATTTAAGTTGTGTGAAGACGACAATAAATATGCAATTTGTAGTTTATGTAATTTAAAAGTGTCAAGAGGAGGTGTTGGAAAAAATGCAACAACTACAGGGTTACGAAATCATATTAGGAACAAAAACCAGAGGGAATACAACAAGGAATTAAAATGCAATCAACCTGAGCTTGACCTAAATCAAGTAAGTGCTAAGATTGCTAAAAAAATAAACAAACTACACTACCGAAGGTATTTGAAAACATGAACAAATGGGATATAAATGATCCACGGGCCCAAGAATTAACTCGTGCTATTGGTGCTATTTTGGCCACAGATAATCAGCCTTACACTATGGTTGGTGATACGGGTTTTGCAAAAGTTATGCAAAAATGCCAACCAAGATATAAAATTCCTGGAAGAACTTACTTTACCGAGAAAGTTGTTCCTGATTTGTATAACAAACTAAGGCAAGTTATAGAGAACGATACTAAAAAAGCCAACGATATTTCGCTTACATCAGACATATGGACTTGCGATAATACAAATGAGAGTTTCATCAGTTTCACTGCACACTGGCTATCTGAGAATTTTGATAGGAAACATGCTGCACTAAACAATCGACATTTTCCGGGAAAACACACAGGAGAATCAATTTCAAACATGCTTTTAAAATAAATCAAAAATCCACGCTATGGTTCGTGATAATGGTGCCAACATGGTAAAGGGTGTCAATGACGCTGGTTTAAAAGGTGTTGCGTGTTTTATCCACACACTACAATTAAATATACAAGATGTACATAAAGAACAACGTTCCATTACCGATGCAGTGTCTGTAGAACGAAAACTTGTGGGTCATTTTAGTCATTTGCCTGCCGCGTGTTTTTCTCTTAAAAGAATCCAAAAAGAATTGCAAGTTCCCGAAAAAAAACTTGTTCAAGACGTAAAAACTCGATGGAACTCTACCTTCCATATGCTGCAGCGCCTTATTGAGCAAAAAAGAGCTGTGACCTTGTTTTGTTCTGAGAGTACAACTGTGACGGCGTTATCTTTGGTGGAAAACTATTGCAAATTACTTGAACCTTTTGAGGAAGTCACAAGAATCATTAGCAGCAATAAATCTATTATTTCTGAAGTGATTTCTACAGTTGCTTCACTGCAGCTCTATATGACAAAAACACAGAATGGTTTCTTTGGTGTAGGAACAATTAAAGACTCTATAAGAGAAAAATTATTCAATAGGTTTTCGAACCTATCTGGTGATAAACACTTTACCCTGGCCACCTGGTTAGATCTCAGGTATAAAACTGCTTTTTTTAAACCAGAACAAGTGAATGCGATTAAACAACAAATATTGGAAGAAATTGGCCAGTCAATAAATTATTCAGATTCTGATTCTGAGGAAGTAGTGGAGGCTACTATTGACGATAATTCAATGAATTCAATCAGATCTTCAGAAACTTCTCAAAATGTGTTAAATGTTACCCCAAGTGATGATGATTCCGAAGATGATGACATACCACTTAAGAAGTTGCAAAAAACTCAAGGGAATAATAATATTGGGCTATGGGATTGTTTCGTAGAAATTACAAATTCAAATTTCAAAAACCAATCCAACCAAAATGATGTAGATATTTTTGAAGTTGAAATTGAACAATATTTGGCTACTCCCAACATAAGTAGAACAGAAGATCCAATTGAGTGGTGGAAAAGGAACACTGTCGCTTTCCCAGGTTTAATGTTATTGGCCAGAAAATATTTATCTTGCCCAGCAAGCAGCGTATACAGTGAAATGTTTGAAGATCCACAATTAATTATTTAAATATGTATGTCTGATTCCTCAATTTTTTCAGATTATTTTCGGAAGCAGGTACAATTTATGAAGATAGAAGAAATAGACTTCTACCTCGTAACAGCGAAAAACTTATTTTTTTACACCACAATCTAAACATAGAGGAATTTTCCGATGCTTGCATTTTTTAAATTCTTATTTTTAATGTTTTTTATTTACCTATATTTATGCCAAACCAAAGACAAAATAGTTTTTTTACCAAAGAGAAAGAGAATGATTTATGATTTATGTTATGTAGTTTTAAATAAAAAAAAAATAATTTAAGATACAGAATGATTTATGATTTATGGTAGTTTTTAATAAAAAATACTTTTTTAATTAAATTCCGTTGTTTCGTTTTTTGTGTATTATGCAGGTATATGGAAAATAATGTTTTATTTTTATACTAGGCAGGTAATTGAATTTTTTTATTTTGTGTAGGTACAATTGCGGTAAAAAAACTAGTACAAAAAAGGTCACAGGAACAGGAGTCACAGTACTAAATGTCATTTCCAAGGTAGGTTTGTATTAAGAACATTTTGCCGAATATTAGCAGAATACTTTTTAATATTCATTCGGCCATGGCCGATTAGTATAAAAATTGGCCGAATACCGAATAGCAACCGAATATTCGTGGCATCACTAAAAAAAACATATAATGACTCACGAAGAAACGCTATTAATATTAATAATTATTATAACAAATTACCAAACTACCTTCACAATGTTAACATTTAAAATACACTTTATTTGGAGCACTGACATAACTGGTTTTATCACTACTATAGAGATATTGTGTGTCCGAAATCCTAGTTTCCTCTAATAGTACAGTCTGTTTTCTTCAGAATCGATGTAGTCTCCAATCAAAAAAATCACAACTTGACCCTTGTGGGTTTTTGCAATAGGGATGGTTTCTTATTTATTTTAAAACCATAATATAATAATAATAATAACTAATTCCGTCGTCAAAATCTAAACTGATGGATTAAATGCTTTGTACACATTAAATATATTTTTTCATTCTGTTCCCATTTTAAACAATCACAATACATCCTTTGTATACTCTTCTATATGGATAAGTAAAGATTTTTTTTAAATACCTATTAATTCTGTGTCATTCTACACCTACAGCCAAATGCATATAATAACCGCAGGCCCGTCAATGATGTACTGTGGGTTGCAAACTTTCAGGGAGTCACGTGGTTTCCAATCATTAACGAAGAACCAGTATGTCTATACTCTATCCAACGAGAGAATGGACTTGCTTTGCGCATCGGCGACTAAAGAGGAGGGGCTCTCTAAATAAATTCGTAAGTAGGTGAAATAAATTTTATTTTGAAAACATGAAAACATTTTATTTATTTAACATAAATTTATTATAAATGTATGAGCGTTATGAAAGTAATATAAACCCTAAATATTCCTAAAATAGACATTTTATGATATTTTTATTTTTTTTAATATTTAGCTACAACAATAGTACATTGTTTCATATAATTATAAATTTAAATTAGTCCGTATCGCTGCTATCAGACTCACTTTGACCATTTACGTGGTTTTAGTGGTTTAATTATTAGTGGTGGGATTTCATCGATTAATCTGTCAACAATATGGTCAAGTTCCCAAAACCTATGTTCTTCCTCTATAATGTGACGAATGAAATTCTTCCAATATTCAGATGTTACTCGTGCAATGCCTTCTTCAAGCAATCGATTCACCTCTGGTAATTTGAAAGATTTATTGTTAGTTTTCACGTACCCCTTGACCATCGACCAAACCATTTCAATAGGTTTCAAATCACAATGATACGGTGGAAGTCTGAGTACAATCTTATTCTGTTCTTTGGCCGTATTTCACAACCGTAAACAACACAACTAAAATAACCGTACTTGCGAGACTACAAATACAAACTGTGAATAGGTAGGCAGTAGTAGGTACTTTATATAATTAGGTACCAGGTAGGTATCGGACCCAGGCGCCGGCCCTGGCTACCTGCTGAGCCAATTAAGACGTTGAGGGCGTTGAACTAATGTTCTAAGGGGCGGAGATCTGACCAAAACAGACGAATTTTCGCTCGAGTGCAAGTCCATTCTCTCGTTGGATACAGTATAGTGAATAAAGACACCCTGCTGCTGAAACCCGGTCGAGGGAAAATCAAAGCAATGACACTGTCCATTCAAGAGATGCAGTAACATAAACTTATATTAAATAACAAAACGGTACCAAGCAAATGACATATATACATATAAAATATGCCTACATATAAAAATCGTAGCCGTACAATTACATCCGAATTATCTCATGCCCATGAAACGTATGATTATTTATAGATAAACGACTACATGAAGGTTGTTTGTTAGTTTGATTATACACTAAACCATTTAAAATAAATATTTGTAGTTCTATTATCTCAGATTTTATGTAATTTTAATAATCATAAGATAAAGGAAAAACGATTCTTCATAGTAACTTTATGGACTAAAAAATCTGCCAATCGAGTTATTTATGACTATTTACAAAGTCTACGAAATATACACACATTATATTTCGTAAACTTCGCTATTATTATATGTGTCCATTATAAGTAGGTAACTTGAGGTTGACAGTCTTGACAAAAATGGATTCTACAGGTCCATTTCAGTGATTAGGGGTCATTTCAGCTCGATAAGAGAAAATGTTTCCTTATAAAAATTTTGAAGCAGAGAAATGGCAACGTTGATCTTTTAAGTATTTTTTCTACATACATTAAATCATTTATATTTGATACATTATATATCAAAATAAAGACCAATTGGACGCCGTTATGCAAAAAGGAACCATGCGACAAAATTACGAAATTAATATTAAGGCATTGAAAGTTGGAGAAGTAGGTAAACTATATTTTGCAGAAAAGATCCATGTGAAAATTACAGTATAACCTTAGGACATAAAGAACCATTTGTACACTCGAAAGCGTCTTAAACTATTTTTCAAAAGGGAACCAAGTGCATAGACGCTTATAATATCAGTATATCAGTGCCTTCTACGGGATGAAAGTGTGAACTTCTTGTTTGTTTTCGTTTATAAAAGTGGTGTAAAATGATTTCATGGCGTAATAAACAACTAGTGAATATGTGTAATACTACAGTTATTACAGAAAACAAAGGTATGAAACTAAATTTGATTATTAAACATGAATAATTTAATAATATCTATTTTTTAGAAAATCTGAGAGAAACAACAGGAGATATTTCAAATATCTCTTCAGAACCACCAACCTTGAATCCTGAGATTGCGAAGTTGCTAGAGAATCTATCGGATGATTCGGTCAAAGATCCGGATTTTATTATAGATAGCGATGTTTCTTCTCCCATATAAGGCGAAAGGTATGTCTTGATATATTTGCTCGAACAAAAAACATATGCAGCACTAATACCAGTACCCTTGGAAACTTCTATAGGATACGATTCAAGTAATGTTAAACAAAAAAAATATAGAGGAAGACCAAAAAAGGGCAGAAAAAGAAAATTTGACGGTATGTCGAGGGAAGAAAGATAAACTAACATATGTAAGCGTAAGGAATGGATGAATTATAAGAAGCAACGAATTGCTTCTAAGGAGTGTACCTTTTAGTTGCCAGTGTACTTTATCATGCACAAGAAAATATCCGAAGAACAATGCAGAAATGAGTTTAACAGAAACACAATCTTCATTTTTACCAGTAGATATGACTCTCACGAAAATGTACGAACTCTAAGTATCAGTAGAAGTAGATATTTCAAAGAAAATCCTTGGTCGTCCTAAAAGTGGTTTATATAAAACAGTACTTAACATACTCTGGCCTGAAGGAAAATGTATTTCGAACGAAAAACTCACGGATATAAAATCAATATGGCACCTCATTCCCAAAGATTGTAGGACTTTCTATTCATTCTATTCATCGATTTGGAGGTGTCTCGACTATATAAATATAGATAAATAATATTTGATTTCCTATCTTTATTGTTTCTCTTAATTTTGTAATCACCGAAATTATAAAACGCAAAAAGGAACCATGCACCATTTTAAAAAAAAAATAAAAAATATACTAGATTTTTTAAAAATTTTTCAGCAGCAAATCTGACAGAGTTTCAACGCAAGATAAAGCACAAATCTGCATCTATAATTTCATGCCGATTTAATTATAGTTTGTACACTTTCAACCTTCGTTTCTCAAAACAAAGTTTTTGGCGTTGGTTCCTTTTTGCATAACGGCGTCCAATTAAAGGGTAATATTTAAAAAAAATCAGGTAGGTAGAATTTTTGAATTATGGAACTACATCGGCGAGTGTCACGCCTACGAAAAAAAAAACAATTCTTCAAATCAATCGGATCGAGAATCGGATCCAAAATCAATTGGATTTCATGGTCTTCTTTGGATTTCATTGGATCTCATGATCTAAATTTTCTGCTGGGCTGTTAGTGTTTAGCAATGGCGGAATTAAATATTTTTTAATTTCATAACCACCATTCATATCCAACTAACACCCTGTTATTGCCATAAAATTTCCATTTTCCATTCTTGCTCTTATCCTTGAATTATTAAATATATTGGGATCATGAGGGGACTCAAGGCCACTGGCATACAATATGCTGTACTTCTAAATTGTGGTCACATATTACTCGTAGTTATAGCCTTGCTAATTACATGACTCGCCGCAGATTTGTCTATTCCACAAGTCACCAATAAATAATTTATAGAAATGATCCAGTAGCAATAAAACGTAATGTAATAAACACCATTTATTTCTGCAGATATTATGGTAGTATTTCTGCAAAAATATAAATGTTGCACCCTCGCCTTTTTAAAAGTTACTTAATGTTAGAAAAAAAATTGTTCAGACACAACTTTATAATGAGAATGACTCCATATACTTGCTTATTTTTTAGACACACTATTTTATCTGCAATTCCATAGATTATTTATTAGTTCAACTGTGCCCTTTAGATGTACGAAATATTTCTTTAAACTCATTTTCACTCCACTTTAAAAAATGGTTCCCTCAAAATTTTCCAAATATTCTCTTATAGATGTAAATGCCATAATGCTCAAATGGGTACCTACAGTATCTTAATTTTTTGGGTTACATGCAATTGAATCGGGGTTAACCTGACACATCGACCAGTCACAGGAATTATTGTTAATAGTCAGCAAGTGGTCAAGCCCTCAGCGATACAACGTACATTTCATCATAGAACCAAGTTCAAGCAAGAACCGAGTTTAACCAACTGCCATGCAGCTCGCCCTTAATGCTAAAATAATAAATAAATAATTCTGTATCGCGAAGTACCAGAAATAATCGATTTCTCGGGTATTTCACTCCACCATAAAAATGCAAACCAAACGTCCAGTAGTTTGTTTATTCGATCGTTCACATTTCCTTTTCGACTTTAGTATTTTCGTGTAATAAAATTTAATTTATCATGCAAATATTAACAGGTAGAATTTCTGTAAGAAACTGTCTGTTTATTTATTCTAACTGTACGGTGGTATAATAAAAGGTTCTAACTTTATGACAACCTGTACAATTTAACCAACCTTACGCCCCAGTCAGGATATACGCAGGTAGCTTTCCGAAGGAAGCAGGTGCTTAAATGCCATGAGAAGCTCTCTCGAGTTGGTTATGGTACGCTGGTCAAACAATATATATAGGTATATATCTACTACCCACCCTGGTCCTACAGACAGCGCCATGGCACTGGGCAGCCTTTACGTTCTGCACCATCTGCTACCACTTCAAGACGTTCACGTTGAATAGATCTGTGATAATACCCAGATAATATCTACGAAACAAATGTTAGGGACACTGTTTTGAACCATGGATATCCGCAGTGGAGTACGAACTACAGAAAAAAGTTTATCTTCGCAAGTAAAATATCACCGGTAAGTATCCAAAAATATGTATGAATATACAAATCTGTGTATACTCATATTTTGTGAATTCTGGCGACATTTCGCACGTGACATTTTTCTTTGGACTTCTGTTATTGATATGTATAAAGAAAGTGTATTTTTATTGCAACGCGTATCTTATATAAAGTATTATTTGTTATAAAATACACAATAATAATAATAAAATATTTAATACTTCTATCAATAAAAACGTAATGAATGTATGTTTAGTTACTTCTCATATTTTCTTGTATAATGCTCACATTGCTTACTAGTCAATTCTGGGGCCAGTTGCAGGCGAGAAACGACACAGTCAGTCAGTGTGTGTATGTGTGTCGACACGAGTGATTACTGTTCGACTGCCCTGACCTTATTTAAAAAATAGGGAATAGTTGGGCGTGATTAGAAAGGAAACCCTTAGACGTTAGTCTTGGGCGCCGTGCCTTCGAGTGGCTGGTCTTACGAGTTTAGGGTTACCTTGTTTGCGGCTCGATTGACACGATAAGGTGTTACCTTGTCGTTGGGATACCTTTTGTTTAGCGGCAATTGAGTATCCGGGGAAGCCTCTACTTATTTTTAGGATGGCACTAGCTAGTCGCTGAAGCATTGGGAAATTATTAAGTTTGATAGAGAGATATTCATGATATGACTGAGAATAGTATTGGCCGTTTTACTGGAGGGTGTACTGAGTGGTGGTTCGGGGGCAGAGGAACCCCGGTGAGTACACTTGTATATTATATATGTCAACAGAACAGTAATTGTATATTTTATGTTTTCATGGATTGTGGCCTGGTCCGCTGGTTTCCCGAGAAATAACTCTGTCAAATGAATTGCATTGTAATGATCCACGGAGAAGTAAACAAAAAGAAATAAATTAAAATAAAGGTAAACATTCATATCTTTACATTATTAATTAACGTAGAACACAAAAGTATATTAAATTATCTGTAGATATAATGAGAACGCAACTAGTCTATATTAACTCGAGTATCTTAATGCCCATATTGCCCATGAATCAGCCGTATTAGCTAATAGTTTCAACTTATTAGCCGATAGACAGTCAATACGTTTCCATAAACCAAACATCATAAACGCTTTCTTTATAGATGGTCACGTACTGGTCCCTATGTTCTCGATGCATGCCGCCTCGATACCGCTTACATATGATACGATATTATAATAATAGTAGGATTAAGATAGGATATATGGGACATGAAAATTAGTTACAAAAAAGTATTTATCATTCTCTGAGAACTTACGAAATATTCTGAATAATGGTATCCCACTGATATTACTGATACAACTGATATAAAAACGCCTTTTGTGTTCCCTACTGTGTCTCGTGGCGTCAAGGACCTCGACCACTAGAAAATAATATGGTAAGCATTGGATTTCGCATTCGCCATAATACACAGTGGTCTGCGTAACCTGATCTTGGGTAATAATTAACAACTTTCCATAGACAAAACAAAATGTGTCGGACGGGCGAACAGAGGCAAATAATGTAGAATTTCATAAATATAGGCGAAGCAGGTCAACCCGGTCATTGGAATTGTCAGAGTCGGTAACGCCCACGTGCCAAAATTCCAAGTAAATGGCATTGTGTAGTTTTGCACTGGTCCGGCACTGTTGCCACGTTTTTTAACGTTCATTTCCAACTGCCAGAAGCCAATTTTAGCGGACCATGGCACTGCTATGCAGGTATAAAGTTAAAATGTCTTCTCCGATTGTTTCTGTTGTTGTGTTTATATGTACCATTTATTGAATCTGTACACTGTACAGTCCTTAGTTAATATTTAATATATTTCCTAAGGATCCATTAAACACCCGACATGACACCCGCGGGGGTAATACACAGACGGAGAAAGTTAAGAGCGCTAGAAGTAAGGCTCTGCCGGTGGGGCCCATCAGCCAGGACCGGGGGAGGCTGCGTAACTCCACGCGACACTGATAACATTTGTGGGGAGGGTCACGTGAAACGCGAGGCCTACCCCTTACGAGGCGGTCTCTACCTACATAGATATTAGGAGCGATGGAACCCCCTCTTATCGACGTTACATCTCTAGCCAAGAATATTGGCGTATGGTTAAATCATGTCCAAAACAGGAATCTGGACGCGTGACAGATATTAACTTTAAAAAAGTGGATATATTTTTTATTACAGCATTCATATTCTTGTAACTTTTACCATCTACCAGTACAGTTCACTTATTTGTTATTGCATCCATTACTGATTCTGTACATTCATTAGGTATTGTTGAATTATTCTAATTTATTTGCAACAAGTTAATCGTATTGACTGCCAGATAGCATGATGGCGATATGTGATATGAACCAATGCAATTAATTGTAACATACAGATATTAATTTATCTTACATTGCCTAATCAAACATTAGCTCACTAATAATCTACAAATACGTTATCACCGCTGCACTTGCTAAGTTTGGTTTAAATAAGAACAATGTGTGTACCTATAGTCCCCGTCAGAAATAATTCGTATTCGTATAAAGTCGTATAAATGTCGTAAAAGTTCGTATAAAAAGCATCGGATTATTGCCTCGTCCTAAGTAAAAACCGAAGCAGGGTTGGGCTTGGTTTTTCTGAGAAGTGTAAGTATAGTAGCAACCACAATTGCCCGCAGAGTTCCACTGTTAACCAGACACTTGTAATAGTTTACAGTAAACAATGTTTCTACCGTGGGAGAATAATTCTGCTGTTTCGAGGCCATTGGAGAAGAATTATTGTGAAAATGTGGATCCTGACATTGAAAACGAACCTGTTATAAATTTGGTACAACCCCCAGTTGAATCCGACGATTGAGGTTTAGGCGAGGATTTAGAAGAGGAAACTTCACAAAAAAGAGAACATTTATTTTTGGACTACCAAGCAAAACAAATGTGTCTAAATGTGTGTAACAACTTAAAACAAGATTATGTGCACATAAGAGAAATCTACAGTGCTGAGAAAAGTGTCAAAGCCAACAGAGGTTCCTTACAGTACTTTATGTCATCTTGTAAAGAAAGGAAACAAAACAAGAAAACAGAAAAGCAGGAATAGCCAGAAATTTGGACTGGCCACAAGCAGTAAGAAATTATAATTTATTTTAAGAAATTTAATTCACGAAAAATATAAAAACAATGAAGTTCTCACCTGAAATGGACCCTATCCCCTATTTAGTTAATAAAATTGCGATGTCGTGACCTCTGTTTTGTTTAAAGACGAGATACCGATTTTTAAATAGCAAGTGGTTAGGGTATAAGCACGCACTAGGAAAGACGTGGTGCGGGGTGGTTTTAGATAAGTCGAGATATAACTGAGACGAGGGATAATGGATATGGGGGAGCAGAGTGTTGGACTCTGGTGTGTGTTAGTGCTTGACGTCAAATTTCCCAGGTTAGTAAATATACTTAATTTATAATGTTTATTATTAAATTTGTTATCTCGAGAATTTCTGCCATCATTTTATTAAAATTGTCCCTGTTATATTTTGTTTTTGAACTATGAATAATTACCATACGTAATGCATAAACTATGAACATTTTACTTGTTTATTTAGTGTGTTCAGCTTATCCTGTTTTAAGATTATTTTATTTTGTTTTATTCAGTTCGATCTAAGTAATGTTGTTGACCTTTTTGTTCCATTCATGACTACGAGTAGGTTCTTCGTACTTGTGTGTTTTGCTTACAACAGTGACTTAATTGCCGCTTATTGTATGAGATGATGAATGTTTGTGCCTTGTTGAATTTAGTAACACTTTTCCCCCGTGCCTGGGCCAACACGCTAGTTGCCTCCCGTATGGGACCTCAGTACCTTCTGACGAAAGTCGGCTAACTAACAACAAACTCTTCAGTTTTGTATCTTGAGAATGATTGTAGGTTAAAACACAAGTATGGGAACCCTTGTAAGTTTTCATTTTACTTTCACCTAAATGTCCAACACCATATTTGGATTATTTTGAATAGAGATCGAAGGTTTCTCTGCCGTGCTCTTTCCCCTCGTGAATTCAAGGCTGAGTACGGCATGTACTTATTTTATATTGTTCATAAATTGAATACCTATTTGAATAAATAAGTAGGTGTATTAAAATGCTTAGTCTTTTTCTTTTTCATCTCAAAACTCCCGCTTTTCGTTAGTAACCAGTGCATCTCGGACAGGGTTAATTTAAATTAAATACAACGTAGGGTAGGTATTTTTCCTTTTGACGATCACGTACCCCGGCCATGTGTTTCTCCGATTATTATGTTTAACCGACCCGGGTTGGTTACATTACACACCATAAAAATAATTTTAAAGAAACTAACAGCTTCAAAACTCAGAGCTTCAAACACCTTGTTCCTTGTTGTTTTGCATTGTGGATTATACTGATGATTGGGTTCAAAACGGCCTTAAATTGTGTGGTAAAAAGCTGGAAGAATATTGGGAAATAGGGGGGGGGGGGGGGAAGGGGTAAACAATAAAGCAAAAAAGGCCATACTGTTTTAAGGTTACCACTGTATTTTTAATCATATTGAACTTATGTGGTCACAATTAAAAATGAGTTCATAGAAAAAATTTGTTTCCAAAATTCGATAAAAAAGTCGTGGAACAACTTACTAAAGAATAATTTTTAAATATTTCAAAAGAAGCATGGTCGAGGGCAAGTAACGGTAAGTAAAAAACGACGAGGAGACCGATTCGGTCGGCTACGGGAGATCCCAGACTCTACCGCTTGATTTCATACTTCATTCGGCCGCTTTCCGGCGGAACGCCTACCGAATATTGTCGCTTGTGACGTCACAGCTAGTTTCGGGCTGCTCCAATCTTATCGCTGTTTAGATTCTTCATACTGATCGCGCGGAATTAGAAATCTTGTTTTCTTTTGAGGTATACGTTTTATTAAAACGTTACGCTATGTTTTCTAGTATTATTTTTATATTTCAAATTTTAGTCATGTTGTTGCCCCGTTATGGAGGGTACGATACCTACTAATATAAATTATTAAATTTTTTATCTACGTATAATTTTTATCACTTTAAAATAAAGCTCATATTTTATTAATTGTTAGTTTCTCAAATAACTCGTAAAGCAAAATGAATTTTTAAAATTATGATAAAAATAATTTCGTGAAATGCGAAAACAAAGGTAATCCGACCCTGGCTGCAATTTGGAATCAGTACTGGTGGCGGTATCATTTTATAGGAATAGTTTTTATACGAATATGAATTATTTCTGGCCGATACTATACTTTATATCTCTAACCATTAAAGGAAGTTTGGGTAATGCATCTGGCAACATGACATGATGCTTAATCTGAGGAACTCCTCGCAGAACGTGCGAGCGCAAAGTTCACGGTCACAAGGACGGATGAGTGATGGTTATGGCACTTGAAATGATGATGGACGCGCTGTGCAGGTTAAAAGAGAAAAGAGATTCGTTTAATTATCAATAGCTATATGGAAGTTCATATAAAAAAAGCTTATACTGATGGTCACGTATTTTTAGGAAATTATTACAAAAAGTGACATTTAACGGATCTGATAAATGCAAACAAATTGTGATTCAAAAGATGGTTTGGATTTAAAAAAAATTTCGTCGTAGTACTAAAATGCACGAGGGCTGTGTGTGGCCACCTTGCAGCTACCAAGATCCATCAGTGTTCAATGGTATTAGATTAGGTAGCATAGGATAGCGAGATGTATATACTCAATAATGCTGCTAGCCACTGATTAAGCGATTAAATAAATTAGATTTCTAGCTACATTAAATTTTAAAGCACTTATAAAAGCTGGACCAGTCAACATTCAATTATTTATAATTTATTGCAAACACAATGTAACAACATAAATGTAACGCAAAAACTTAAAAATTAACGTAAACAAATTAAATACATCACGATGGTCAGCAGGAGATGATTTATCAGTGACTCTCCTGTCATCGCCTCACTCAAATTGGCATAACTGCACACCGAGTATACGCAAGATTACGATCTCAAATGCTTGACAAAAATATAATGGTTTATTAAACGAGAATAGCGGGTTCTCGTTTACCCCACTCTACCGGCTTAAGAGCTGCTAATGGCACCATGAAATATTAACCATTGCCTCATTCATATTTAAATTAGCTTTATACGGCCCGAGATGAAATATGCGGCATCTCCTGTCATATTAGTAAATGCACAATAATTAATATTGCGAATATTATCGACAGGTGGGCCCTACAGAAATATTGCCTTCATCGTCTTACTAATGAAGGCAAGAATAATTTATTCCAGTTAGACGATTTAAATATGGTCAGATACATACATACGTTGTTGGTTAAAAATAATGTATTCACTTACTACTATAAGAATTATTACAGAAAACTCAATTTACGATTTATATTCTTGTAGTTATTAACTATTATAAATTGCCCAGGCTGCAACATAAAGCTGTATACAGTATTCTGCATATTTTTGTTGCAGCTATAGCTATAATAGGTATATAAATATGTGCTAAGCTGACCGGCTTATATTTTCTCCTAAATGTATTGAAGGTTCGTTTGCTTACCCATCATTGGGGTCTCTCAAATCAACTGATGTTAGAACGTACGCACCTGAAAAACAAGGCAAAAGATTAGATAATATTAGTGATGTTTGTAATTATGTTTAAACTATATTGACATAGTTTGCAATATTAAATATAACAAGCATCATCATGCACCATTCGTAAAGTAAACACGCAGAAAACGATTTGTCCGTTAGCGCGTGACGGCGTACAAGCACGGAAAAATCTATTTCTGGACGTGTAATTAATGAACGATATTTTTTATTATAATTCTTTGAAAACGAAAATATGGAAACAATATATAACTAAAAAAAACATACGAACGAAACTGGGATCATTTTTATTTTCATAACAATTATAGGAATAAAATATATGCAAAAAAATCTCATATTTTTGGGTTGTAGAGCTGCATATTTACGATAAAGTGCGCAGGGATCAAATGTACATCCTCAATTGGTAATGGTGAAACATGTTGATGTATAAGTTTTTCCATCTAGAAAAAATACGACAAGAGAGCACATCGTCTAAATTTAAACGTATTAAATCATCACTTCACCAACCAAAGATCCTAAACACTACACAGAAAAAAATATCGTGCATGGTATAAATGTTCCACGTTCATTAATTGCAAAATCATTACGATAATGTCCTTTTCATAGCATTAATGTAATGAAGTAATTATGATGATGCTTAAAAAACATTAATGTTTTTTTGGATTGTCACAATATCTGCCTGGTCATTATCCTAATGCAAGAATTTAATTATTTTTGTGCCAAAATACATTAAGATAATAATATTTTACATTATTACGAGAATTATTTACATTAAACCAATCACCTAAAGGACATAAGTTAAGCTTTGCACAATGAGAAAAGTAATGACAACGCGTATAAATTAATGCTCTAAAAGTTATGTCACTAAAGCTAAAACCAGTGCAATAATGCCTATAGACATCAATTAATGTACCTCTAGCATTAATATAATACCCAAACTTATTAAGTAATACAACAAATCATAACTTTCTGACTAAATACGTTAAGCCAATGTCTAAATACATTAATATTACGCCCTGTTGTAATTTAAATTTACGCTAGAAAGAAACTGAAGAAAAGCAAGTAAAGAAACAGTTAGTTTAGTATTCCTATTGCGACATCGGTTAGCCCTTGCGTCCGCCTATAATCCTATATATTTCGCCCATCTAGATTGTTGTGCGTTTATACCAATGTCAAAAAAACTCAAATCATTCAGAGATTTTAATTATTGCGAATGTTAACTATTGGTAACTTTTAGCGGCCAGATAAACCAACAACGGTTTTTTATATTTTACTCTATCTTACTCACATCCAGTACATCATGTCCAATATGGTACAGGTAGGTGTGTGTGTGGTATTGTTAGTTTTTTTTTAACAGACAAGCAGAATAATCTCCTGTGTACGCATATTTGAATAACGTAATTTCACCGCAGCTTTACGGAGAATAAAATGATTCATGTAAGAATTTGCAATTGTTATAACAACTAGACAACGATACAATGAATACCAAGACATTCGTTGGAGTCCCACTGTAATTACTGCATTCCACTTCGATACGTGATACACGCGGAATAAAAATGGGAAATGAACTAGGTTGATAGCAATAGTTAAACGCACGAATTCCATGCAGCTAAGAAACAGATTATTTACAAAATATCATACCTTGCAGTAATTTCCAATAATCTGTAACCTTTCCTTGTAATTTACTATAGAAAATAAGGTGTTAAAACTATCCCCTAGCTCAAGGCAGCGTCTTAAAATGAAGCTAAGATATTTCAGTTGAAATTGTAGTAACTTCGAAGAAGTTTTTTCAAAAATACAAATAATGAATATAGGTAATTTGGTAAAAATATACGAATTTAATTTAGGAAAAATCTGTGTATTTGCTAGATGAAAAGTGACATCTTGGTGCGCAGAAAGGCATAAGGACATTTCGTTCGAAAAAAGGACTTTTCATTACAAAGAAAGATCAGGTGGCTTTTACTTACCAATCCACCAAAAAACTAAGAGTTCCAATAACAAACAATAATGACAAATTTGTCCTTATACTTGAAAACAGTGGCGGCTCGTGGATATTTTCAGAGAGTGGGCACAAAAAATAAATTAATAAACCAGAATCTGACTCCGCAGCAAAATTAATTAAATCCATGTAAATACCTGGATTTTTCGACGAAGCCTTCTCGTCATGACCTCGCAAGGCTAATGCGAACGCACCACAAAACTGATATACACATGATTAGGCGACGCAAAATGTAACGATTTTTTTCCACCTGTTTATTATGTTCTAACTTATGGCACGTGTTTTAAACCAAGTCCGTAAGTATTTGGTCCAAGCTGTGACCTGAGTAACCTCTGTATTAAATATTAAACAAACAAACGGTTTATTCGTCACGAAACAACCACCTATCCATTCATATTTGGCGTATGTTTTCATTAAAAACTCTCTTATATTTACGTTCTCGTTTTACTCTTAGAATCGAAATTAATAAGTAAATGGTAGACCTACCTTTTTCTTTAATTAAACGTTTTTGCTCAAACGGCACTGAATTGTTTTTTAACAGATACTGAACTGAACAGATTATTTCTGGATCCATTCCCATTTCTATTATTCTGTATCTGTAATATCTGTATTCGAATAAAGTACAGATAATTAATAATCACAGTAAATCGAGCAAACACAGCAATCTACAGAGTCAGATTAAAACTATTCTGTAGTGTCACCATACTATTATAGTCCTAGTCCGAAAACGATGTTAAAACCGGTAAACTTATATCAAAAGTTTGTTTACACACTATAATTCAATACTATTTATACTATTATATTTTTGTGTCACATCTCTCGGTCTCGATCTCGCGACGAAAGAAAACCATGCTTCAGATGGCCTGTCATCACTAAGAATAAGGGAACAACGAAACGTGACTTTATTCTCCCGGCCCACTTAAAACGGCGAATTTCGTTACGCCATCGTTACGGTCATCGTAAAATGGTATTTTACGATGACCGTATTTGGATTCAGATTTGTGTTCCCAGAGAAATAAATGTTGATATAGTCTGGTGAGTGAGGAGTGGATGTTTGGCGGAAATAATTGAGTAGTTTTTCTAAACCGATAATAAAATTGTAAATAAATGTAAAATTATTACAGCGTCATATAATTATATAGTAAATAAATGTAAAATTATTACAGCGTCATATATCACATTGGCAAACCTTTCAACCACTTTGTCATTAAAATGTGTCATTTTTAAGAAAAATATTTTTCATTGAAAATAAAGAAGGACCGTCCCAATGTGCGTAGCAAAGGGATAAATGCAGATAGCGCTGCAAAATGTGCAGTTACAAAAAGCCATATCTCTGCAGACTGTATCACGTGTTTGCTCAGCTAATCAGAGCAAAGTATTCTCGAGATTGATCGCTGTGCACACAATTTTATTGCTATAGTAAGACGGCAGGTACCAGGTACGGTGTTTATCTATCTCCCTGTGTCGCTGCAAGGAATCTACGCTAAACGCGGGACGTTTATTAGTTAAGATAATACTTATATTTATATAGGCATAAAAAAAGTTTTTGAAAAGGAGAGGCTACGGTTTTTTCCGATTTATTTATTTCAAAAACATTTTCGATTATGCTCTTTTGTAGGTACAGTGCCGTTCAATTGAAAGTAAACGATTTTTTTAATTAATGTGAGACAGGCTTTCGGGTAATCAAAACTTGATTGTAAATTTTATTTATCAGTTTACTAATAATTATTCTATATTTTGAAGTTTTCCTTATAATAATTATTATTATGCCCCGCTTAACTGAACCGCAAAAAATGAGAGCTGTGATGTTACTGCAGAACGGATGGTCAATGCAAGCAGTTGCAGATACTTTGAATGTGAGTAAAGGTTGCATTTACAAAATTAAGCAAAAATGGACGGCCCGCTTCTTAATAAATTTTCCTGCTTCGGTGGAAACCGCAAGACGACGTATTAGAGCATCTGAGCTGAATAATTTTTCGGCTGCAAATAAAGTTACTCTGTTGCCACGGCATAAGGAGCGGAGGTTAAACTTTGCCAACCAATTTGTCGGTGTGCCACAGGACATTTGGGACAACACAATTTTTTCAGACGAAAAAGTTTTTCAATCCTGCTATGATGGCTCTACGTGTATACCGCCCAAGAAATGGTATTAAGAGCGCTATATAAATCCTACAGCTCGTAGTGGTCGCTTCTCTATCAACGTGTGGACATGGGTATGTTGTCAAGGAGCAGGTGTTACTTAGCGTCTTACTGGTCAAAGCTACGCTCGCATTTTGGAATATGTTATGTTACCTTCCGTTTCCATTTTATATCCCGAGAACTTCACTTTCCAGCAGGAAAATATTTGTATTTCCTCTTTCCTATTTCCATATTTCAATTAAATTTATATTTCAGGATAATTCCTCTATTCACAAATCACGAGTTGTTACTGAATACAAACCATATTAACACTCTGCCTCGGCCCTCTAAGGCGCCGGATTTAAATCCGATAGAAAATGGGCACAAATGGAAAAAGGCATGTATAGCAGAAATTTCCGACCAGCGAACGTAGAAGAACTGTGGTTGACGATTGAAAATGCCTGGGAAAATATTGGCGAGGATTACACCAGGACACTAATATTGTCTATGAGAAATAGGCTTCAAAAAGTTATAAACGCGAATGGTGCTTGGAGCAAATATTAATTCATAGTGATTTTCTTAAGTTCTCAGTTAGTTTGTTAATTTAATCGATTTTTTTACAAGAGACGTCCTTACCGTATAGATTTTCCTTAATAAATACTATATATAAAATGCTGTCACCCTATAACTGACAGATACTTCAACCTAAAATAATTTTGAATGCGCTGTTTACAAAAGCCTGCCTCACAATGGGAAAATTTCCAAAATTTCTCATAAGAGTCGTTTACTTTCAATTGAACGGCACTGTACCTACCTAGATGCGGTATTTTGGAAAAAATTTATGGTATACAGTAGTAGTACAAAGTTGGTACAACCTAGTACAAGTAAAATGTTTTAGTTCCTGTATAGGGGGCTCAATACACACATACATTAATAACACCGGATATAAATATAATTATTGCAGTCGCCCATCGCACCGCGCACCTCACAGTGTAATAAGGGTGAGATTTTCGAACTTGTGGCGGACGAGTGGGGACACGCGCCAACGGTTTTTACATCTGCCTTCCTATAGATACTCGTGACAGTGACCGTTAAAGTTTATATCAGGTTACGTCATTATCAAATGGTAGATAAATATATAATTTTGCAAGTTATGCATTTTTATCTTTGTTGATCTTTAAATCAACATTATGATGTATCATGTTTGCTACTGTATACGTACCCATGTGGGTACATTACATACAGAATATACAGCTTCCTAAAATTTTATACGATCTCTTTTTATAAGAGAGTAAAATACGCTGACTAGTAATTTCGCAGGAACCCGCCATAAAGTAACAAGAAATGTCGCCACAATAAAAAATAATAGAACTCGACCTTCGGTCTCAGAATTTTCTCCCATGAAACTGTTTAGCCTCAATTATTTCTTATACCAAAATTTTGCAAACAACAAAGAGAATATTATATTATATACAGTCAAAATGGCTAGAAAGATTGTCACGTCTAAATAAAATTATATAAATATAGAATACAGGGTTGCAAAAGATTACACACGCTCATTAATGACATACGCCGCCCCAATGTGGTACCCTTGGACCACCAAAACGCAAAAGAAAGAAATGCAAATCAGACAGAATAAAGACCTGAGATTAGCTACAGGCACTAGGTTGAGTACAGCAACCAGAAACACAACACTTCACCAAAACACCGGAATGACGATTTTAGACACCTACATAGAAAATATTATAATACCATCATTTTGAAACAGGCTTAACCTACATACAAACAGAACAATCCACACTGCATTAACACCCAGATTTATAAACCCGCCCAAGTATCCCTCAATCAACTACATCTACACCCCATAACCACGTGTCCCAACCCCTATTTACTAAATACTAACTGCACTGATTTTGAAAAAACTAAAAAAGATACAGAAAAATATAACAACTAAAATATAAAACATAAAAATACAAAAATTAAACAAGAAAAGAACAACAATATGAAAAATAAAGAGCTCTTAAAAAATAACAATAGCTAATAAAAGAGGCATGAGACTGATAATAATAAAATAACAATAAAAGACCCACATAATAATCTAGATTTAAGAAAATTGTACCAACGCTTTTACAGCCCCGCTTTTGTAATAATAACAACTAACAATAGAACTAATACACCCGCAATAATTCCTCCAACATCCCGAACCATAAGTCGCAGATGAAAACCCATAACATCGAAGGGTCTAGAACAAGCTACAAATTTTTAACATAAAAAAAGAACCGTCTAAAGTATTTCGGAAGGAATAGACGCCATAGTATAGGCAAAATACCAACGACTGCAAAAGTTTAAAACAAATTGTTTAAAACACATGTTCTAAACATGTTTAAAACACACTTGAATTTTAAACACAAATGGTTTAAATCATGTTGTAAACATGTTTAATATGAAATTGATTTTCTGATAATAAATTAAAGCTTCTACTAACACAAAGTTTTCTTTATTTCTAAAAGTATTATGTAATAAACAAACACTGAAATGAACAGTCCATAATAAGAAAAAATAATTCTGAGTGAATAAACTTAAACGGCATACAGCGAACATCAAACGGAACAAAAACTAAACAATTCTTATTAATTCATAACAAAACAAAATAAATAAAAATAATCTTCTACCCGGCTTCCTCTTCCGTACGTTCATTATTATTTAATTCCTTCATAATGGCAACTCATTTAGATGCTTTTTCCACACCTATAGTGTTTTCGTTGGATATACAAACAAGAGCAAAAAATTGTGTGCATTTTACAAAGAAAACACGTACCAATTACTACAGAAGCGGTAAATCACATCCCTACGCAATACAAAAGGATATGTAGTGTAAAATTGTATACCGCCACAATTTCTCGTGAATAGAACTAGTCTCCAGTCCGCGGCTTACCATATCGGTCGCTATACTTCTTCAACTCATATAAATCCCATTTCCCTTCTCGCTCACTTAGAAGACACCTGCATGAACAAGCCGGCGATTTACTGGCTTTACTCCTTAGTGGCGTATCATCATGCGCAACCAAGGTGAAGTGACTTCAAAAGATGGTCTTATTATGTCATATTCATATATGTGTAAAAATTATTTAGTTTTGAATGTATTTAAAATATATTGCAAAAAAATGCATGCTGCGTGTACTAAGTTGTACACGCAATATAGCCAATAACAATTTAACTCACTACTGTCTTCATGTACATTTGTGTGCCCAAATAAGCTCAATTGGGTTCAGTTCGCAGTGATATGGGGGCAATCGAATTACCTCCATTACCTCCACTCCTCTTGAAAATGTTGCCTTGCCAGTGTCAACAATTCAGCTTTAAGTAGTGAATCATCGTGTTCGATGTTTCTTTCTTCCACCCAGTCTTTAATATGCCCTTTCCACCATGCATTTTTAGGCAGCTGTTCTGTTCAATGAGAACGATAAGATTATTGTTTTTCATTTTATTTCTTATATTAGGATAATTGCGTGCGCCACTGAGCATCGCATTCCATTAGTTTGCATATCAAACGAAAGCACTATAGTCGATTTCTGAGTTTCGAATGGACTAAACCCAATGCTAATAATCTTTCGATCCCCCCAGATGAAGCTACAGCTGTATGTAAGTTAGTACATAATGGTTTCTTCAGAAACGCTTTCCTTTAAGGAAAGCGTAAACAGATTTTTGACTGTAATATCTGAAGTTCCAGCTTTGTAAGATATAACATCTGGAAGGACATGTGGGTTATAGTTATTAACCAAGTCCATAGCACTCTAATTGTGTTGCTTTTACATGTTTCCCTCGAAAGCGATGATCTAGTAAATATGCCAGGTAGTGAGCAGGAGTCATAGCCATATTGAATCATTAGCCTTTTTTGTCGGCATCGAGAATTCTGCGTCAAATTCAAATGTTTTAATTAAATTTAACTATATATGTGTACATTGTGATTTAACATTTAACTGTTAAAAGGACTGGTGGCTTTAGGGTATATAATATTCAAGATGACAATACGTTTAAAACATGTTTCTTACGTTTAAAACTTTTTTTTCTTAACCAGTTTAAAACAGTTTAAAACAAATAAAACATCTTTTAAACAAATTAAACATGTTTTTATGCTTTATATTACAGAAACATATCTTTTTGCAACACTGATCTAATAAATGAAGAATACTTAAATAAATAATAATAAAATGACTAAAGTTCTCAATATCACGAGTTCTGGGTACCATCTGACATGGTTGAGTAAATGCCAGTGGCGTCCACGGGTAATTAGTAGTTTCGATACCCACACTAGTTTATTTATTTTCTTTAATTAAGCTCTATAAGAAATATGCAACTTTGTCCGTCATAAATATCATCGTTAGATACCTTAAGCCATTTTACAGGCTGCAAGAGTTTGTGGAAATCCGTGCAAGTCGCAAGAGATCTTGCCCAAGGGCACCCGCAGTTAAGATCCAGCTGATTGCTAATCGCAAGTCTCTTGCAGTTGCAATAATAATACGGGTCTGCTAGTCTGATCAATACCTTCTAATACTCGAGTCTAGATGGTATTGGTCTGCTCGATATTTCTCGATATTTCAAGTGCAGGTCAAACTCACTCAACGGATATAAAGTCGAAAAATTTAAAAAGAGTTTGTTTGTTTTTATGAAAAATTTCGATTGGCAGCAACTAGACATTGAAAGATCATTGTGGCATGTAAAACTAAATGGGTTGTAAGAAACCGAACAGTATGTAATTAATTATGTACCGTATAATATTAAAAACAGTCAGTAAAATATTCGTCAGTAAAAGACTCGGTACTTTTATAAAATATGATGAGTAAAAATGGAATTTTGGAGCAGTAAAAGTACTATTTAGCCGGTGTTTCTATGTTCACTACTGTGATAATAATGGCCAATAAAAATAAATAAAATTTCGGTATGGATTAGCTGATATATAGCTGTATATATTCTTACAAACTGTAAGAATATATACTTACTCAACAGGTGAAATTTGTACGCATAGCATCAGATAGAGCATTGTTAGATCACATAAATCACCATGACATTCAACGAAGAATGTCACATATATTTTAATACTGTTTTCCGGGCTGTTCTGCCTTGGTCTGAGTTGTGCTGGTCCACACGTTTCGCCGCTCTTCGCTGACGGCATCTTCAGTGGTGACTTCACGGCAGAACAGTCCGGAAAACAGTTTTCAAGTGAACTACGTCGGCCGTGAAAGCCTAACAACTACAGTGTCACATATGCATCATGAAAGGTACATTTAATTCACTTTCTCTACATAACAAAACACTTTAATCCAATCGCCGCAATCATTGTCTGCAACAAAACTGCCTCGCCTAAATTATGTATTAGGCGTTAAAAAATACCGTTTATATTAGCTATAGGGTTATACATAAAAACTTGTATAAACACACTCAATCTAAATAAGTCTACAGAATGCACTGAATTTGACTATCGACAACCAGAAAAAATATCTCCCTTATAACTTGAGGATGAACTTTCTCTTATAGCAGTACTTGCCAGCGGTTTCCAATTTTAATATTACTTTAATAAGCTGCAGGTGGCTGCTGGAGGAGTTGTATTTCACTAAACGCATCAGATTTATAGCGGTCTGAAACTGATGATGTGATGGACTGACAGAATGTCGAGAATTAGAATTGCTCAGATGCAGTTGTTAGACGAATTGTATTCTCAGCTATAATATCAAAAAATTGAAAATAACGACAGCTGTTAGGTACATTCGAGTTGACACATTAGTTAGGACTCGAGCCTTTCGGGCTCTCGTGTTTATTGTCTGGCAACAAGTTTCTGAAAAGATCTGGATAATTATTTTCTCATTTATCGAAGTGTCGTATGTAGTCCGCGTTATGGGGGGTTTTAGATCGCAAAAGGTCGGAAAGTAATTAAATTTGGTGGAATGGTCGACATAGTTCACTTGGTAGTATACCTGAGTTTGCGACCTCGGGGGGTTACCGCCCAAGGGGCAGAGGGATGAAAACTGCATCGCGGAGCGGAGATTTTGCGACCAATAGTTTCCGTTCTACGACGCGCCAAAGTTGATTTGCAATTTACGAAGGGGGTTGATTTGCAATTTACAACAAAATCAGATTTTCATCGCGGAATACGACGAAAATCGATTTCAAATAATTGATCGACTTCAAATAATTCAAAAACCAACCATCATCAGTTAATAAAAACAAAATATATAAAATTATTCTAGCGGCAATAATCTTAGTAGACTCATTATATCAAGTTATAAAGGGTGAAGTTTAGTCTATGGACCTTCCACTTCGTCTTAAAACAGTGGATGTAATTATATTTTAAACAATGGTAAAGAAATATATTTAATTATTATTCAGGTGTAATTAGGTAACTTTTAAGGACTAAAAGAAGAACAGGGTAGGTATTTAAAATTGAACACAAATATACACTGTGTTCATTTTAAAATTTGCCAGCCCCTGTAATTGAAAATCAGCAAAATATTTGACAAATCGCCGGGACACGTCGTTTTATATTTTAGGGGGGGGGGGCATTTTTGACAGTCAAGGGGTCTTGATTTCATCCCCCTAACCCCAATTTTAAAATCTTAGATGGGACTACCGCACGTTTTACATATCATTTCAAAACCCTTTTCTCAGCGAATACAGGAAATTGGAAATTAGTTGAGATTTTATAAAATTATTCAAAAGCAAAAAAATATATAATAAGTGTCCCCCAAGATAATTTAAATCATCCGTTTTCATTTGCAAAAGCTCATCACATGTACAAGCCCCAGCGACTGCAACAATAAGTACAACCTAAATATAAATTGAATAATAGTTATTTAATCCAAAATAGACAATTTTCCGTATATTCCTACCTTCGTGGTCAAATACAATTCGTCTGGGGTATCTGATAAAAATTGCTCGAATTCTTCTCTTTGAAAAACTCGAAATTTTCTCGCATGGAAACCATCTGACTGCCGATGGCGTTTCAAAAAAGCTGGTAACTTCAGATATTCTGCCAAATCAATGTTATCTTTTATGTTAAGCGTAGCTTTCAACTTCGAATAGGTAAACCATAACGTTGTAGACGTCATTTTCTTTGAATGATCGGAAAAATAGGCAATCAGCACATTTTCAGAGAAATCTCGTTTCATTGGTTTCGCTTGTGGGAAACAAATGAGAAGTAAAAACTGTTTTAATTTTTTAACATTATCCAGTCACGAAAGCTTTGATAACGGTGATGAACTGGAACTGCTGTCAGAGCAAATCACTGATCGATTTTCCCATTTTAAGAACATGGATAGCACTTTCAATATTTTTTCAAGTGTAATGTGGAAGATGCTCCGCTTCAGCTACGAATGGTTGTTCGAGCTTCAAGGAGACTCATATTTGACGTCTAAATTTGATGATGTGGAACTAAGTGAATTTTACAGAACATACCTTTCCGAAGAAAAGTATCCACACCTGAGTTTTCGCACGAAAAATAATTTGCACATTCGGAAGCAGGTATAAATGTGAGCAGTTTTTTTTCAATCATGGAAATTAATACAAATTTTAATTTAGAAAACACTTTGCGCCTATGTAGTACTGATATTGACACTAATATTGATCATCTTGTTTCACAGCTTCAAACTCAAGTATCTCATTAATTTTCATTTTATTTTTCTATCTCCTTTATGAATGTGATTTTTATATGTTTGTATATGCTATTATAATTAATAAATAAAAAAACGAGTGATCCTCCCGAATTTGAAATATGAGATCAGATAGTATTCGTTCTTTAAAATAAACCCGAAACATTGATTGGCCAGAACGTACATAAATAGCTTAAATCGAAAGTTTCTATTGGTATTCAGAAACGTCAACAATCATTATCATTGTAGACATAAATATTGCAAATTCAGTATAAACATGAACTGCTGACATGCATGGTTAGCGTGGATAAACCGTGATGGTTGGTTACTATCAGTTAAGTTGTGGTCTGCTGGAAACGGTTGGGTTCTATATAATATCTAATTAAATTAATTCTGTCCAATATCTAATTCAAATTTATGTGTATCATACATGAAACCGTAGACTGAAGATGAGATTCTTCAGTCAGTCAACGACAAAACCTAGAAATTCGTACAGTTTATCTAAAGCTTAGGCAGATTGGTGCCAGAATTGAAAGGGCATTGCATTGCGACTTAATGATTTTATGTCGAGCCAAGTTTGAAGAACTTTAATCTTATTAGCAAAAGCAAAATCGTATGTAGAGTATCGTTATTGCAACAGTAGGGAACCCATAAAAATAACCTGGAGGGTATTTAATATTATATTTGCTTAGATGAAAAGCATGTTTATTAATTAATCTTTGACTGGAAACTTTTATGTAGACACTGAAGTGACAGAAAGGACAAATCACTGACCACTACACTCGTTTCGATAACGATGGTAGCATCATTGGGAGATGTTTAAAACTAAAGTTATCCGAAAACTGATGAATTTTCTATTAAAACTGACTATTTTACACTACCATACCGATGCCCCATTATATGGACCCATTATATAGACTAGAGATGCAACGGATAGTTGTTTGGCCGAATACCGGATATCCGGCGAGCTGCGAGGCCGGATAGCCGAATATCCGGCGGCCAGATATCCGACCAACACAGGCGTTCGAGTCGCACAGGCGAGGCGCAGCGAACGCGATCGGATCGATTCGAGCGGTTTCGGGTATCAGTATCAGCTCGCTGCTTGCTGCATGATTTGCGTCGTAAAAACTAAGAACAATTAAAACAAAAAATGTTTTAAAACATTTTAGTTTTTTAGAAGGTTCTTTTATTTTCTTTGTGACTTTTTGTAACTTTTTCTACTTTAAATAAAAGCAGTCATAACTATAAGCCTTTTTATTATTTTATTTACCACACAGATTTATGTATTAAAGTTGATTTTAGGGAATTGTGTCGTAGTTTTTGAATATCCGGTATCCGGATGGATATTCTGTTACTATCCGGCATCCGGCCGGATATTAAATTCAGGCCGGATAGGCCGGATACCGGATAGTCTCCGGATATCCGTTTCATCTCTAATATAGACCCTTTTTAAACCCATATAACATTTGAATTGGTTGAGATAATGAAATGCGGTTTTCGCCGGTGTGTTTCTACCGAAATTTAAGTTTTTTGATTATCCGTCTATTTTTTGTTCACAAATATTTTCGTATTTTCGGAGATGACAGAAATAGATAGATTACCCTCTTTTTAATACTATCTAAAAAATTCAGAGTGCCACAGTTTGTCGTTTTTGAGAAAACATTATTATTTTTAATATGTCATACACGGCATACTTGATTTTTATGAATATTGTCTCTCCTACGGGTTTCTCAAAAAAACGGATGACAGAAATAAATAGATTACCCTCGGGCAACTTTGTTATTTCAAATGGAACACCCTGTATATTTTTCTACGGTTGTCAATGTCTATGTTGTTTTTATATGTCGTCAGTATATAAAAACATCGTCTCCTTTCGTCTCTGAATTGGACAAAGCAAAATATTTTTTTTCATCATTACAATCAATTTAAGTTTATTGACAAAATGGGTGTGTCCTAACGCACGACAACATCTAGGGATTCTTTCTAACGGTATACCAGAGCATACCCTCTTCAGATTCATTTATGGTCTGATAAATTGTTGACGTAGAAATATTTTGTTCTCGATGAATTCAAACAAAATCACGGTTGGGTATTGCCTAGCCAAAGTATTATACTGTTGCCCAGCTAGGCTGTAAATTCCTTTACGAATATCTACCTATAGTATTTCCACAGCATATACAATTTGTATATGCTGTGGTATTTCTAAAACCAAGAGGCCAATGATGTAAACAAATGCATGCAGTCAACACGTGATACGACGTGATACAGTACACTTAAACAGGGTTGGACTCTTATTTCTCGATATTACATTAGTATATATGTATATGTACATATATTCTATATTAGGAAATGTCATCAGGGGTTGGTAGCAATCCATTACAAAGAGAAAACAAATGAAAAACTTGAAAAAAATTGTTTTGGACAACCCGATTAGATTGAAATAATTTTTGCTTCAAGCAAATTTTTGTGAGATTAGTATTAAGTACATTAGGGCTAAGGTTCTTTACTGTAGTTTGGAAATCCTACTGGCTGAGACAACAATGAAGTACCGAATATTAGCACTCTGAATATGCTTAAAACTGCAATTTATATGAAAAATTCGTAAGGCGTAAAAGTTACAATTAAAAAAAATGTCGAAATCCATTTAGCGGCGCCTTAATTTTCGTGCGAAGAGTATATTATAAAAAAATGACTGAAACGATTCATACGACCACTGCGTAGGAACAGTCACCTAAACAAATTCTGAATCCTTGTTTCTAGAAACCACTAGTTTCCCTCGAATTTCCGTGCCGTCGTCGCGTCACCCATATCCTCTTACATCTTATGTTTCAGTGGAAGTGACGTCACGCCTTCCTTCATACCAACCGCTTTTTGTCTCCTGATAATTATACCCACCTCGACCACCTTGGCCAACACGTTTGCCCAGAGGCAAGGATGCTAAATCCCCAATTGGAATTCTTGTTTTATGACTCCAGTGAAATTATGTTTGTAGCCTATCGTATTATAACATTTTGACTGTGTGAAAATATTCAAGAATACATAATCCACGAGTATAATTGTTGGATTATTTCTTGTGGGGACATTCGACGTTCGCTTTTGATAAAAAAAACATTAAAACAGTCTTATATTTTGTAAATCTTATTCCTAATAGTGTGGGAAAAATTAGTCCTTTGAAATTTTTTAATTATATAACTTAAGATAGGACTATAATCGATAAAGCCTAAAATTCCTAAAACATTTTGATTAAAAATGTTTTAGGAAGTACATGAAAACTAAGGGAAATAAACACCATACACCTATAGAACATCTCCTGAATGGATGAAATTAATTTTAAGAAAATATATACATAAGAATATTAAGAATACATTATTTAAGCAGTGATACATATTTTAAATTGTTTACATAAATAATAACAATTAAAAATGAAGGTGTAGAGTTTTTACTTCACGACAAATCGATTGAGAATCAAAGAATACATGGTACAGTACCGTTGCTTTTATTTGTCAGGCCGCCTAGGGGGATGAAATGGGGTTAAAATTGTTTTAAAAAAATTAACAGCAATTCCAAATGAAGGTATCGAGTTTTACTTCACGACGGATAAATAGAGAATTAAATAATACATGGTACAGTAACATGCTTTTATTTGTCAGGCCGTCTAGGGGGATGAAATGGGGTTAAAATTAAAAATGGATTTTTTATTGAAATTCCAGGAAAACACGAAATTTTTGCCTGCGGCGCTGTTGTCCTACGTCACTCTGTTATATCTTCCTTCTATTTTGCTCATATTTATTTTATTTCGTTTGTTATAAATAACAATATTTCTGTTTTGATTTTGGATTTTCCAAAATCAAAACTCTGTGCAGAGGGGCGGCAAAGTGGAATCTGTAAGCGGGCGGCCAACACCCTAGGAAGGGCCCTGTAAGATGTACTGAAAGATTTTGAGTGCATAATATGCATATGTAATTGGAACTTGAAATCGGTTATCAATTTACGGGTATCGTTTCCAGCATCCGCTAATATGTTACCATATTACTCAGGGAAATTTAATACCTAGCAAACCAACATTAATTCGATATATTTACAGAGTAACAGAGTCAATGCCATATGGTGAAGAAATTAGATATGATTAGATTATTATTAGCATAGTATACGTATTATAGCTGCCGTGTTTATATCTCCCTTTTCGGCTCTCTTAGTTCAAAGTACATCCGAAGGTCTGAGATATTGTGTTTTTGGTTGTTTCAAAGAACCAAACATAATGAGTGTTTTCTCACATCCTTATAAGAGCGGTTTCAATTAAAAGGGACTAGAAAATAATATATAAATAGGGTACCTTAGGTTTTTTTACATGATATTTTCTTTATACTCGTGTGGTGAATACAATAGTTAGTTTTTATTTTGTTCTTCGTTTCTTTGCGACTCTCAACTCGGCGAATTCCGACTCTGAACCTGCACTCGGAATTCCAACTTTGAACTCAAAATTCCGACTTTGAGCTCGGACTAAAATACTCCATCGGGAAATATTCATGAAAACGAGATTTCATTGGTTGTCAATAACAGAATGCGTCTTTCTTATTGGTACACCTCAATCATGATGAGGGCGATTCTCAGGCAAACCTTCCTAGTGACAACCTTTATCATTCATTTATTTATACACTTTATAGGGACCGCCTAGCCGCTAGACTTGACCGGTAAGATTTCGTTCTTCGAAGTTAAGCAAGACGGGTGTTGGTGGCACTTGGACGGGTGACCTAGGCAGGCTTGGGGATGGGCTGTGGCCGTCCAACTGAGACCTGGGAACACTCAACATGCGCCGCGGGCGCGTGGTCCCAGATAAATGGTAATGAGGACAGAGTAATAAATCTCGGCAATTCAGAACCATGCTATCATATATAAAAAATGTAAAGAGACTTTGCCACCAAGCCACCCCACCCGTAATAAATAGGATGGTTTGAAGAAAAGTACTCAAGTAAAAAGGAGGAATGTACAATATCCTCTTTATTTTATATTTAAATGTATTGTAATTATTATTTATTTAAAATCGGATGTGAGTTTAGGTCTAGGTAATAACCGTTCACAAAAAAATCCTTGTGGGACGAAACATAACACTAGATAAGTAAATATAAACCAAAATGAATTGATTAACAAAAAACAAAATATGAACCTTATGAAGTATCACGTTTCATCAAACGCCTCCCATATCGGATTACCTTACCACAAACGAGTATTTATAGATCTTAAAACAACCAATAATATTTTAATGCAGATTAATAAACCTGTTTGTAATTAACTGGAACGGTGTTTCCGTCAACATTCACGATTATTTCCACTCGATTTGGTTAATACGAAAACCTAACCAAAGTGACACATTGAACGATATCTTATAATACCTTAAACTGGTATAGCATTGTGTTCCTGTAAAAACCATTGCACAATTATTGTTAAGTAAACTTCCAACGATTGTTCGTCGATTTGTGTACCTAATCCAAGGACTTGAGGAGTTGGCAAAGCATCAGGATATATACGGAATATTTCCTGATAACCTCGAGGTAGTAGATATCACCTCGATGTTTTTCTCACAAAAATAAATAATACACTATTAAAAGGGAACACTTAAATTATAACTTAACAATGGTGCTTTTACTCCAAATTTCACTGGCGTTAAAGCATCAGGATATTTCCGGAATATTTCCTGATAATCTCGAGGTAGGTATCACCTCGAGGTTTTTCTCAAAAAAAAAAACACTATTAAGAGGGAACACTTAAATTATAACGATTGTGCCTTTACTCTAAATTTCACTAGCGTTAAAGCCTTTGATATCATAATTGCATAAGTATAGCATAAATCCATCCACATTAAGTAAATTGTAAGTGTCTATTTTTACACAGAGCTACAATGCTCATCCTCCCATACCAACCTGAATGCCGCCCAAGAAAGTCAAGAGCGCCAGAAACAAGGCTCTGTCGGTGGGGCCCATCAGCCAGGACCGGGGCAGGCTGCGTAACTTCACGTGACACTGTCATCACATTTGTGGGGAGGGTCACGTGAAACGCGCGGCCTACCCCTTACGAGGCGGTCTCGGCCTACATAGATATTAGGGGTAAAGAGCGATGGTACCGCTCGGCCTCCTCCTATCGAGGTCACATCTTTAGCCAAGAATATTGATGCGATCTGTTTTTACAAACTGATTGTCAGTCATGTCTGTATACTACACAATAAATACAGTTTAAAAATAACAATATAACACTAACCAATAACTAAAAACTTTAAACTCGCACACAAAAAAAAACAACTAAATATCGAAATTATTGTGATATGTAAATATTGGAAAACGATACTTTGACGTCATACAAATCCTCGGCGGCGGTCGCGAACGCTCGGATCTTGATCGGAAAATTAGTAGGTAGTAAATTTGAATTTAAATAATAAATCGTTTGCAATGCATCATCATTGCAAACGTTTGCAATACCTACATTACTTTTAGATGTCTCACTCTCCATTTCGGAACAGTTTTCATTTTCACAAATAACCGTTCATCCATTGAAAGCAAATCGATATTCTGACGATGTACGCATATATACTATAAACATTTGTCTATTTTTACCTATTTTTAGTTACATAGCGGTATATTTATTCATACAGGTACACACGTCCGCGTTAGTGTGTAGCGTACTTTCATTGTTAACTCGAGCAGGTTGATTAGACGCTGACAAATAAATTTTCTTTACAAATACGATTTTAACATTTGAATGGACAATGATATGACTAAACGTTTACTAAAACAGTTCTCTATTGACTCATATGATGCTTTAATGAGTTTGTTTAAAACATACTACCTCCCTAATAAACCTGTCGTCTACACAGATAATTAAGTCTAGCAAAATAATCATTATTATATCATTATCATTATTTGTCACAATTAGTCATTATAATTATTCTAAAGTTAGCTATATGATGTATCGCGGGGATCTGCACTTGGCCCGGTACTATTTATAATTTACATCAATGACATATCACGTAATTTGACCCCACAAGTAGTTCCTATTTTATATGCCGATGATGCTACTACGTTTTTAATTAGGAACAATCATTTTATTGACTTATGTACCAATATTACAGATTCGGAAAATAAATTAAATTTTTCTACTTCGAATAATAAGGACGAGAGTTAAATTATTCAGGATACTTAATACCTTAAATTTTAAATAGCACACCGATTAATTATTTATCAAGGCGTCTATCCATCGGCACATACATAATAAGGCAACTTAGCAACAATACAACATTAGACTGTTAAAGAATATCCTACTTTGCAATCTTCCACAACATAATGACCTCGATAATGACATAATGACGTAATATTGTGGAGGGCATCTTGCCAATAATAGCTATTATGTAACCAGTTGGGAAAAGTACTATTTTGTCTAATGAGCAGATTTCTGCGGAACGAGAGCTAGCGAGTTCCGCAAAAGGATGCGAGTTACACAAAATAGTGTTTGCCAACTTTTTTCTAATTTTGACCAATTTTATATTTTATGAGAAGAAACAGAATTTTATATTTTATGAGAAGAAACAGAATTTTATATTTTATGAGAAGGTACTGAATTTTATAAGTTTAAAAACAATCCAGGATATAGGTTGTAAGGGTGTGACGAAATTTTACTTTACGTGACTGGTTGTAAAAAGTAAGACGTTTCCTAACGTAAAGGGGTTTTGAAAAGTGTCACTTTAAATGACAAAATTAGAAAAAAATATTATTTTAAATTACAGATTATTAATTACAGAAAGGTATTACCTAAGGGTATGGCCTAAACCAAATATGATGGGCACGGTCAGGCAATTTTTAAAAATTTTAAAATAATACCACTACCGTGCTGTTGCATATATTTATAATGATTGCATATATCATAAATATAAAGAACCAAAATCACCATGACCCCCTCAAATCACCATGACCTCCCAAAAAAATTAATGCATTCCCCACTAAATTGCAAAATCGTTCTATCGGCATAAATACATTGAAAACTAATATAACATAAATACATATAAAACTAATAATATAATATAAAGAATATTCTTCTGAATAATTATTTCTTCTAATAATTTGATAAGTACTTTAACTATTTTACTTTATTACCAAATCCGTCTGTCTCTATTTGAATATTTAATGAGTAGATGAAATAAAACAGTTAGCACTTTTAGCACAACTTAACAAGAATATGACTATTAATATTTCGTAATCGCACCATTTCTGTTTATATATTCTATAAGTCTGTGCATAGAATTAAAATCCCTAATCCCTAATTAAATAACCCTATACAATAATCTATAATTGAAACAACGTCACAATAATGTCACAAAAATACGTTGACATATGACGAAATGACGAAATATTTTTTTTTGCTCATGCACGACGGTGGTCTTAACTGGTTTGGAACATGAAGGGGATTCAAGCAGAAAAGAAACAGAAGAAAGAAACTGCTCCAAATACGCGAATGAAAAAATTATGAAGCCATTTATACAAATCTTACTGGCGTCATTATGTCAATAACAAAATCCGATCATGTCACATACATGTCACATGTCAAGACATGACACATGTACAAAAAAAGATGAGCCTCTTTTTAAAAAATGACAAGTGTGTGGGACGTTTCCACAAAAGTCGATAATTTTTTATCGGATTTAATTCAAAACCTTCACGCTCACTGAATATAGGTATTCATGTATTGTAGGGAATAGAATAGCGGAAAATGAGAAGTCGTCGGTATTTTATTTTGACCTGTTTAAGTTTAACCGCAGTGACAGATGTTTATAGATTAAGCTGACAGGGTGTGGTGATGTGGTTATGCACCCACATCACCAGAATTCTGCTCGGAATTCTGCTTCTAAACTTATGACAACTATCAGGTACCTATAGTTAATGTGCGGCACTGTTATTACCATTCTGTTTTTATTTTTATCAACAAATTTAACAATCTCGTGTGAACAAAGTTGACATAAAAAATTCTGAAAACGACATACCACTTTTACTCATGAAATATACATAAGTATTTATGTAAACTTTCGATGACTATCACATCTAAATCACAGGGATTTCCTCCAACTGATTACAATACCTACATAATACAATCCACGTAGACCTTGACAATACATTCCTTTTGCGTCTGTAAACTATCTTGAACGCGTATAAAACTATCGAGACTTCAGGTGGTATCCGACTACCGAGTTATATGAAGCATACAAAATAACCGACTGCTTCCTAATAAGTATAAAACCTCAGAAAACATTAACTTCAACCTGGAACCTGGAAGTGAGGAGAAACAACGTAGTAGTATCGCATCGAGTTTGTAAGATCGTGGTTCTTTTCATGTAGGGTACTGACCTGAAATAATACCTACTCCACTGAAACGTTAATTACTATAAAATAAGTAGAATTTTTAGAATCAAGGGTTTGACATTTTTTATACCATTACGTCTTTGTTTAGTGTCATCAATGAAATACGCACCTATATGCGTATATAAAGTGCCCTTGTAAACCTACTTTATCCTTATTAGGATTATGTCCCGGTCGTCGAAGGAATCCTCAGCTAAACGCACATATAAAATTTTCTGTGTTTCTGACAGAATCCGCTTAGGTATGGATTTCTCTGAAATTTGATGTTTTATCTTCTCTTTATTCGTGACATAATATTTAAGTACTACATACACCCTTCTGTAATATATACCTACATAATATTCGTTACTCAACTCAACTTTTGTAATATAAAAAACTGCTTATTTTTGTAATAATAAAAACATATATCAAGTATGTCAATGCAACCACGTGGGCTATAAAATGCCAGCTTTAAAATTGGCATATTTGAGGATCGATGCAAATAGCTAATTTCCATGTACACTGATTATTTAAAAAAACAACAAGCGCCATCTTATTGCCAAGCAATGATTGACAATTGACAATTGACAATTAATAACAAATGGCCAATGAGGTGTACACATTTTTGGGTCGCGGTTTACCCCTCTCAAAAAATTAATCAAAAACAAATTTTAAAAAAAAACAACAAAAACTGAGTTATTACAAAATGATGATTTAAGAACAGTTTAAACTAAATTTATTTATGAACTAAATCATTTATTTTTACATTTAACTTTTTGTTAATTATTAAAAAAATGATATTTTTTTCAGATTCTGCTGATTTCACAGATTCTGCATTGAAACTGCTGGCCCTCGACTTTGATCTTCCAGTATGTTTTCGGTTAGTGTTTAGTGATTAGTAGTGATTTTTTTAGTGATTATGACGTTGTAAGAAATATTGCACACAAATAAGCACCGAGCCCCTGCTGAACTGATGTGTTACCAAATGGAGATGTTTATTCCATTTCTTGCAGCTAGTTGACAAGACATTATGTTCACGTCGAGCATAGGCGTAGCTAGCCTATTGTGCTTGGGGGGCTTAAGGTCTCGCATAAGCATAAAATGCGCTTTGTTTTTTACAACTGCACAAACAAAAACTTAGGGATAGATTTTTTCGATCTGAGTAGTTTTACATATTTTATATAAGCCGAATAAATTGAAAATCTGCTTTTTAGTCTAGGCACAACAATCGATAACAATATTACAAAACAATAAGAAAACATAGTGCAGTAAGATATTTTTAAAAATGTGTTAATAACGTGGTTGCAAGACATTTAATAAAAATGCGTGTCTAGCTTGAAAAAATATGATTATTATTTTTTATTGCAAAAACGAAAACCAAGTACGAACAAAAGAAATCCAAAGAAATATTACGTTTATATATATTTAAATTATTATTTAGAAGGCACAGAGATTCGCGAACAATAACATCATGTAATGTTTTTTAAAGTCGCATTAAAATTTTTATTCAAGATATAAATAAAAGGTAACATAATTTAAAAAAAAAAATCACAGGGGGGCTGTTCTTACACCCCTAGCTACGCCCATGACGCGAGTCGAATAAGTCCGTAGAATTTGCTTCCCATAACAAGCAAATTTTACATTAATTAATCTTCCAATTTTACAGGAAGGGCTGGTTTGCTACCCAGCTGACCCAGAGTTGTTTTAGTTACCCGAAACATTTTTACAGGTCTCTTAGCCCAATAATTATCCTGGCACGAACCATTTAAACAGCTTCTATTTTTCTATGTTTTCTTAGTAGTTTTCTGTACCTAACCTATATGCATCTGAAAATCTGCAATTTAACATAAGTACCTATTTATTCTGAGAATTTTTAGTGTTTGTAATATGGAACCCGGTCCGTATTACCATCATCTGAGGGTTGCATTTTAACAAAATCACTAAATAAAAATGTATCTGTTAGTTTTTTGACAGAACGGCAATGTTGGTTGTAAAACCACAAAACTATAAAATTTCAAAGGATGTAACTCGCATCTATATTGACAAAATGACACAAATAAAGTTTTCGTTCTCTTTATTGGTAACTATAAGCTATAAGGGGGGTTTTAGGTCCCCGAAATATAGTAAAATACTCTGCCCCCTGTAAGTAATGAGATACCCATATAAGCGCAAGTCAATATTAACGATTTCACATCAAATTCATAAATAAAGTAATCTGCGATTGCCGTAATCAAGACAGATTGCTGCTTTGGTTTAATACGCGGTTTAATCTTATCTATCTACTTGGCTCTTTAAGGAATTCCCAGAGGTAGTATCTAGGCACAATATCTCATTTAAGTCAATCCAGGATTAAGCCATAGGATAAAAGGCGAGAAATCCATAAATATAACATACACTGAGCTCGTAAAGTTTGGAATAAATTCAATTAATCGTTATTGAAGGATTTTCACAGGAAATCCTCGGACACGTCAACCTTATTTTATAAAATGTCACTTTTTTCAGCCATCGATTTTTTTTTTGTTTTGTTCGTTTTTGAGCTATGACGTCATCGACAATTTTTTTAAATGACAACCCATATTTTTTTCACGGATTTCGATAGAGCACATTTTTCTGAGTGCGAATATGTCAAAAACATAGTACCTTTAACATTAAAGTTTTCGAGATATTCGGTTGCAAAGTTTATAAAATGTACCATGGCACCATGCATAAGCTATCGGGCGGGTCAAAATTTTTAATAGCTTATTGATTCTAATAGCTTATAGCTTATTACATTTTAAAAGATTAAGGAGTAATATTATTTATTTTGGTAGCTTATCGAACATTTTGAAAGATTTGGGAGTAATCTGTTTAATTTTTTAACAACAATTTAAACAAATAAAAAAATATTTTAACAAATAAATGATAAATAATTAAAGTAAAAAATAAAATCAGAGTAAATTTTCAAAGTGACCTCCATTCACTTCCTGGCAATATCCCATCCGCCACTGAAACTCCTGCAGAACCTTACCAACAGTATCGGGTTGAATGGTTCGAATTTCATTGCGAATTCTGTCCTTTAATTCTTCGATGGTATTTGGTCTATTGAAATAGACTTTGCTCTTTAAATAGCCCCATAAAAAGTAGTCTAGGGGAGTGAGATCTGGAGATCTAGGGGGCCATTCGATAGTTCCCTTGCGACCAATCCAATGGTTAGGTAATACATGGTTTAAATAATCGCGAACGATCACTGCAAAATGGGGTGGTGCACCGTCTTGTTGGTACCATATCGTGTGATGGGGCAGATCTGGATCTACGTCATTTGGGTAAAGTACCGCAAGTGCAGGGACTAAGTCGTCTCTTAAAAATTCTAAATATATTTCACCTGTTAATACGCCTTCAAAGAAAAATGGGCCCAAAATACGATTACCTACAATACCAGCCCAAACGTTAACTTTTTGTGGAAACTGACTACGAGTTTCCATTTTCCAGTGTGGATTTTCAGGAGACCAATATCTACAGTTTTGCCGGTTAACTGTGCCGTCGAGATAAAAGGTAGCCTCATCAGAAAAAACAATATTGCGTAAAAATCCGTCGTCATCAATCAGGCGTTGCAACATGGTTTGGCAAAACTGTAACCTACGGTCAGGATCATCTTCGTTTAACTCTTGGACCAAAACCACTTTATACGGATGCCATTTGTTCAATTTCAAATATTTCAAGACGGAGCTTTGAACTATTCCGTTGTTTGCCGCCACTTGGCGGGTGGGTAAATGGGGATTTTCTTGAAGCTCTAGTAGAACATTCAATTTAACATCTTGTTGCACTGGTGGACGACCCGTTCTAGGGCGATCTCTCGTATGACCCACTTCTAAAAACTTTTGTTCTATTTTGCTAACGGTGGACTGTGTAATTGGTTCTCTGTTTGGATATTTGTTGTTAAATAAACGGCAAACTTCTACTTGTGTGCGAGCTCTGTCCCCGTAACCGATCATCATCAAAATTTCGATTCTTTCCCTTTCACTCAAACGACGGACCATTTTTAAATAAAATGAATTATGATGGAATAATGATTAATCAACTTACTTAATGATATTATTCAACTGATTAAAACACAAACATGCGAGGAAAAACTTCAAAATTGTGACAACTGTCAAAACTGTTGTTTTTCCTGCGCTTTCTTGATAAATGATTAGCATTTGGTCATCGCTTGTATAATTCATTCTTAAAACTTTGCAACCGAATATCTCGAACACTTTAACGTTAAAGGTACTATGTTTTTGACATATTCGCACTCAGAAAAATGTGCTCTATCGAAATCCGTGAAAAAAAATATGGGTCGTCATTTAAAAAAATTGTCGATGACGTCATAGCTCAAAAACGAACAAAACAAAAAAAAATCGATGGCTGAAAAAAGTGACATTTTATAAAATAAAGTTGACAGAGGTAGCCCAACTTGCTTAACACCCTGTATAAGCGTTTTATTTTAACGTAGTTAAATATGCTAGATGAAAGCCTGATTTTGAAAACTATTTTTGTGAGCAACTGAACCAGCGCCTAAGCTGTATAGTGTAGGTACAACATATAATATTTTTATAACGTATTCCCCTTACTGTAAAAAATACTGTTCGTATAGTATACACAAAATACACCGCAATAAAAAATACAATAGATAATCAGTCATAGTTTTCGCATACTTTGTACGTTTGTACCCACTGATTTCATCCATAATTATTTCATTAACGTTTAATCTAGGGTTAATTATTTCAACTCTTTAAACTCATTAATTATACTAAACAAAATTCTCACGTTCGACACCTTGGTTGCGCGTAGGAAGACACACAACTTTTCAAGGCCTTATATAGGTATACATTTTTTTATGCATAAAATTTTTTAAGAATATATCTCGGTTTATCTACCTAAATGAACCATTCAATTAGATAATAAGAGAGACATGAAAACTATTTGACACTGGAGAATCTGGACTATATAAAAAATTAATCACCTGTAAGTTATCTGCTTGGCCTTGGAATATAAATCCAGTGTAATATCAACTTCATTGACTAACTCCATTGTCCGGAGGTTTATAATATTAAAATTACGCAAGATTTACATAAATTAGTATGTCCGGCATAAATAATTATTAGTATATTCCTAAAATGACCTCTTCAAGGTAGATGTCTGAATACCAATACAAAAAAATGTAAAGGAGTCCGTAGGAAGTGTTAGTCATTAATGAAAACATAGCCCGTGTACTTTGTAGCGTATTTTGTGCATTATCCACATTATTATGATATTCTTTTAATGGTTTAAAACAACAGGTCTTCCTATATGCGAAATCTAGGACAACAAATGCCCACAACTAGCTAGATTGGAACTCTGCAAATATCCTGTTGCCGAGAAATTGTCGGCACACATATATATTATTGGATATTTGTACACAAATGCACATATTTATTTTTTACATTTTTAATCCACAGAAATTTACATTCACGGGGATCGGAAACATATTTTTTTTAATTATAATGAAAATCTACAGCAAATTAGATTTAGAAGTAATGAATAAGAATTGTTTGCTATCTACTAAACATTAAGGTTGGAATTTTGTAGAACGGGAACCAGAGGCATTTATTTTGGTTAAATAATTAAATAGCTACATACGATCTGATGATAAAATTAGTTGCATGCACTAGCTATTCTTATAGTGGTGATTATAATATGTCTTTTGTCCCAAAATTTTCATATAAACCTGTTATGTGATCGTGCAATGGAAATATACATTTCTATTGTTAAAATCACATTATTTTCATTGCAATAACACAGAACAGGTTTATAAGAGAATTTTGGAATACAAAACTTATATTATAATCAGCCCTCTAAAAACAACTAGTACATGCAACTAATTTGATCATCAGATCTGATATAGTTTTTTAATTATTTATAGTTAACCAAAATAAATGCATCTATTTAGGCAAATAGATGCATAGATAGGCAAATAGAATGAGAGGCCTCATTCTACAAAATCCCAGCCTTAATTGGTATGGAGCTTTTATAATACCGGATTATAGTAGGTGGCAAATTTCTAATGTGCGATTTGCAGATATGAATATTATACCCCGCAATGCTTGCAAATTTCCAGTGAAAAAATTGCCCTAATTTCCAGCTGGCCAGTCGGCCATAGGAAGTTAAAAAGAAATAAGTATAGCGCTCGCTTTTGTATTTTTTTAGGACGTAAGAAAATTAAGGGCCTTTGAGAAAATGATTGACTGAAGGTAGCACCTCAAGCTACAAACTTTTCATTATCCTCTTCTTTATATGCAGCACCAACTTTGTCAAGCATATCAGGCGTTTTAGTAGGACCCATTTTAAATAGTTCATGTCAACACACGTTGTAGGAAATATTGTTTTAAGAAGATTGGTGTGACAACAGCACACCCTAACCACCCTGGCAGCTTCTTCAGAGAGTTCGAACTTTTCGAAGTATGTCTGGAGATTTTAGATAGACCCAGTTTAAGTGGTTCAAGTTCAAGTAAAGTCAATAATTAATGCTCTGCAAAAAATAAAAGGCTACTTCCGAGAACCTTTTTGCTTGAACTATTTATATACTATCTTGTCTAATATGCATGACGTAGTTTGTACTTTCTGACGTAGCGGTAAAGACGAGATGTGAAGTTAGCATATGATATAAGGAAAGGTAAGTTAGCCCATAAATTATTATTAATAGTAGTAAACATTTACCTAGGCTTTTATTTTCGAATAACTTTTTCAGGGGAACAATTTTGAATTTAAACAAAAAGTTTCTATGTTAACTCGATGCTCGATATCTACTTTTATTAAAGTTATTTTATCGGACTTAAAAGCTAAATTGCTTAAAAAATAAGTTGCTTAAAAGGTATTTAGATGATTGTGAATAAAAATGTACATTCGTGAAATTAAAGGTCATTCCAGCCTCGCGCTATATTCGACTCGGCGCTGATCGCATCGGTAGAGTAGATTGTAGCGCTTGGCTTGTAATATTTTTCGGTTTTTATGCTGTAAAGTTTTTCCAACGTCGCGTCGGTACGTAATATAATGACCTACCTAACTCAATAATCTAGAAAAATCTTAATCATATATCTAACTAGACGGACTATGAGTTTTCTTTTTGATTTCGTAAACAAGTTTGAATGGCTATGGGCTATGTATTATCTACATCTAACTACTTTGCAACATAAACGTACAGATTAGGGATTTAAGCCAATAGGCTGCCTGACCTACATAGATAACACAGAGCTAACACTATGTAAGTAACACTAATGGATTAAAAACTATCATTACGAAATATCGACTATTTGTTACTAAACAAAACGTACAGAAACCTAATTTTAGATAATGCTATATGAGAGGATATGAGTCTATATAGGAGCCAATGACGACCGAACAACTCAATTGGAATTATATTATCTAGCTCCAAATTAATTCCTAATCATGCATACGGCTGCTTCCGCTGATTTTTACGTCATATACCCTTAAAAACTATTATGAATATGAATATTTATTACATATTTATATTATACGGATGTGTTTATATATAAAATTATGCGTATACAATTTGCCAACGGTTATCGATTAATATAACGATAAAAGTATATCCGAAGAAAAACAGGTCTCAAAATGCTTCATTTCGAAGATCAGGGTGTTGAGGCATTATAACTTATAACCGGCCTAATTGCACAAAATATATGTTGCTTAACGATCACAAAACTAGTGCCTTTGAAATGACAATCGGCGTCAGCTTAAAATCACCACTGTTGTAGCGCATCTCTGTCTATCGCACCCCAACAGAAACATGCGCAGCATTTATGTTGAAATCAGACTGCGTTATGTTGAAATCAGATTGATATAGACATTAAAATCTCTCAGAAGTGAGTATTATTATCATAATGGCATACCTAGCAGCGTAAAAGTTCTCGAAACTAACCTGTTTGCGTATATGCATGCAGTTGTGTGTTTTGTCTTTTTCACATGTATTTTTAACAAAAATCGATTTTGCAAAATAAAGTTCAAATAACTATGTAAATTTTTCAGATATCTAAAAAAGCGAAACGAATTTCACCTTAAAGCGTATAGTTTTAGAAGCGTATAAAATACTTTAGATTATGAACAATGGTGCGAATTTCAGAGGAACATGTTTTTATCAATCAACGCGAAATTTATCAAAAAAATGTCTTCACAAAATAAAAAATTTAAAAAATTGACTACTAATGTAACAAAAAATGTTCCTCGGAAGGTCGTTAACATTGTGGAAAATCACTCGTCACACTCTTTTGATAAAGAAGAACTTGACCTTCTAAACAAAGGTTTAAACTTTGCTGTAGCCCCTTCTGATGAGATTTTGGATGATGTCGTGGCAGGGATTGAAAGTTCAATTCAATATCTGCCTGATTCATCCAAGGGTCTCGCCAGAGTGGCTTGTAGGAACCAAATTTCTAAAAATATAATGAATAACGTAGACAATAGAAAGTCATGCTCAAAGAATCCTAGAAAGACTATCAAAAAATTGCGCGAAAAAGACTGATTTTATTTAAAAGCAGATAAAGGTAATAAGGTTGTTATTATAGATAAAGAGGACTATTATGAACGGGTAAACAACCTAATTAGTAATGGTCCTTATAAAAAACTTACTAGAAACCCTTTACCAAGAATGACCACTGAAATAAAAAATGTCCTCAAATCATGTAACAACCTTATTACTCCACCTGTTAAGAATAGGTTACGTGTATCTAACCCTACTGTACCTAGATTCTATTGTCTACCAAAAATTCATAAGCCAGGGAAGTCGGTGCGTCCAATAGTATCGTCCATTGGATCTCCGACTTACCACTTATCAAAATGGTTGACTAAGGAATTTGAACGTTTGCCCATTGCACAGCCTAGTTTTTCAGTAAAAAATTCGAATGATTCCATTGATAAGGTCAAGAATATTCAATTGCAAGAGGGTGAAATTTTGATTTCCTTTGATGTTTGTTCATTATTTCCGAGTGTACCAATTCCACAGACCTTGGACTATCTTGAGGATTTACTCGAATTAAACAACTATAGAAAAGAAGTAATAGAAGAATATATAAACCTTACAAAACTTTGTATGAACCAAAATTGCTTCCGTTTCAATGACAAGTTCTATGAGTTGTTCATAGAACTTGTCATTGTCATGAAGGAACCGCAATGGGTAACTGTTTATCGCCTTTCATTGCTAATGTCTGCATGAGTCGATTTGAAACTGAAGAAGAATTCGAGTATTTTCCTAGGATTTGGCTGAGGTATGTGGATGACATTTTTGCCGTGTTTGACACTAAGATTGCGGATGTAGAAAACTTCATTTCCAAATTAAATAGTCGTTTCACTTCTGTAAAGTTTACATATGAACTAGGAAATAATGGAAAACTTCCATTTTTAGATGTATTAGTAATTAAAAATAGTGACAATAGGTTAGAATTTGATATATATAGAAGATATACCAGTACGATCAGATATATCCCTAATCACTCTCACCACTGCTATCAACATAAAATGGCAAGTTTTAATTTTCTTGTCCATCGTTTACTAAGTTTCCCCTTTCAGTAATGAGAGAGAGGTTTGAAAAATAAAAAGTATTAATTAAAGATATAGCTGTGAGTAATGGTTATCCTAGAGATATAGTTGAAAAACTAATTAGGAAGCGTAAATTTAAGGACACACTTCGTAATTCTACGACCTTTCAAAAGGATATAGAGACTCCAAAATATGTATCCATCCCTTACGAACCCCGGTTTACTCGTGGTTTGAGTAAGGTCTTCAAAAACGTGGGTATAACAGCGATTCATTCGTCGAGTAATAAATTACAACAACTTTTAGACAATCCAAAGGATAAAATTGTTCCAAATGAAAGGTCTGGGATTTACGAAATTAGTTGTAATGATAGTGATTGAAAATATGTTGGACAAAAGAGACGATCAATTAACACCAGATTTAAAGAGCATATGGCTCATCTAAAATATGGATGAACAGATAAGTCTAGTGTTGCACAACATGCTTTTGACAATAATCATAGAATAGATATTAATAATTTAAGATTAGTTAGAAATGTGACCAATAATAGACAGTTGGATGCATTTGAGAGCATAGAAATTGTAAAATGTAAAAGTAGTATGAATAGCGACAAGGGACCTATACCGTATAGCCCGCTTTACGCGTTGCTTAGCAACCGATCATGGAGGCGTGATTAGTCACGCGTAAATTTCACGGTGATATCATTAGTGACGTCACCATGAAAAAAAAATTGTATTAATATGGTAGATTTTGTAGAAGATTAGATTTAATCGTCTCCGGATGATGCCAACTTGGTTGGCGAAACGCGCGTCGAGCAAAGTGAAAGTGTTTTGGTGTTTGTGGAAACTACTCCGAGTCGTATACTTTTACACAAATTAAAAAAAAGATTGTGATACGGTGTTTATAATTCTAATAATTTTATCTATATAAATGTTGTGTACCTACTTAAATAAATATTTGATTATTTCACTAGCCAAGGAAAATACGACGAAATAAAAGCCAATCTCCGAAAAAAATCTAGCGAAGTTTTCTCATCAGGATTATCTTTATTTTAACATCAGAAATAGTGTCTCAAAAGTCCAGTGCGAAATCGTGTGTGCAAAAAAATATTGAGGGTCAATGGTTGCGAACATCAATACCTTGTAAACTATTGGTTTTACGTCAATTTAAGTTAGTAGGGTCGAGGCACCAACTGTGGCCATCTACCCATTTGTGGCCACTTTCTAAAATAATCTAAAATAGTAAGCAAAGGACAGATATCTGCCAACATATTGTGTTGAAAAGAGAAAACAGCACTAACTATAAATACTAATTTTAGTTGTCAAATGTCGCACTATAGGGTATGGTGACTAATAGATGTTAGGGGTGCACGTGCACGTGTAAGGTCCGCATTGTTTCTAAACTAAAGCTTAGGAAAACTGTTAAGCCAGCGTGGTAAAATTATAGGTTATGTTTGATTTTCCGTTACAGTTTAGATGGCCACAAATGGGTATTCAATTTAATTTGAGCCCAGTTCCATTTGTGGACATGTAATGGCCACAGATAGCGCTAAAATAACTTCCAGTTGTGGCCACCTTATAGTAACATGCAAGACTCAAACTTGCGCTCTTTACAGATGACCAAAAACTGGGAGAAAACTCTTTCAATGCAAGGAAAACCAGCTTCGAGAAGCATTCGAAGCTGTAAGAAATGGAGTATTTGAAAATAACGGAAGAATTCGAAACAAATACGGACAATACTACATAAGGAAAAGAAAATAAGGCTGTGTTATAGGAAGATAAAAAGAATCGTCATGTAGAAAATCGTGGTCTAGAGATAAGTTGAGGAAGCATATTGTGATATGCAGAATAATAATGTTTTACGAAAATAAGATGGGAATATTGATGATACGAAAGAAAACAATAATTGTTCTAATATAACACTGAACGTAAAAGATGATCGATGATGATTGATACTGAAAGATAATACAATTTTTCCTGAAAAAAAGGTCCAACCCTATGCCATGTGTACTTATTTCGGACCAGTGGCTAAAATTGGCGAAAATGAGAGAGAAAGAAAAGGAATAAATAGAACGAAATAAGAAAACGAAGTAAGAGAAAAGAGAACAGAATAAAAAGAAACTGCAGGACAATATAAATAAAAGAAAAAAGTCTTAAAGGAAAATAAACAAAATGCTCCGAAAAAACTTAAAATTACAAAACCCACTACAGTGATTGAACATAAAACGGATGACACAAAAACAAAACAATTCTAAAAAACATGTTATATTTATATGATATGAAGGAAGCCAATTACCCTTACACGGTACCAAAAATGATAAGATTTGGAGAACATTAGAAGACTAGAATAACTAATAGATATTAGGATATAATTACATTATCGTTTTGTTTGCTTTACCTGAAAATAAAGTGTTTACTTTTACTGCATTTTTAAATCTTCAAGGCAAAATTTATTTCACTAAGTCAGTCAGGTCAAAAGTATTAATTAATACGACTAAAAAACATTTTTTTGGTAATTAGGTAGGATGTTACTATTATTTGTGATGATAATGGTGCTCGTCATATATGTCCACAAAGGGTTCTACTACTGACCAGAATAGGCAACAAGGTGGCCGCAAATGGCAGCAGGTACATATATCTACAAGCATTATAATATGCTTGAACATATCAATAAATTTGGTGGTACTTAAATTTAAGGTTATGTATTTTTTTTATAAAATAAGCACTCATTAACTACAAATTTTATAGAAAAATATTAATCAGTTATATTGACATATCATATAAATCCGAGTATAAATCTGTCGCTTCACCTTAAAGTGGCCACTGTTGGTGCCTCGGCCCTATAAATTTTATTAATTACTCAATTCTGCATAAAAAGGTCTTACACAAAATTTACGTAGGACCCCAATAGTTCTTGAGACATACGGCTGAGAAAAGTTAGGAGGAGGATGGTTCGTTTCCGCACCATCTTGGATGTAGAATGCAAGAGTCGTATATCGCGAAAATTTTATGTGTTTATTTTGTATACTTAGGACCTTTTTGATGCAGAATCAAGTAATAAATAAAATGTACAACAACCTACATTGATGTGAAACCAATAGCAATTCCCGAAAAACTGATTTACGAAAATTTTCCTGGGCTATTCAATTCTAATCGGAATAGTACCACAGTAGAGATAGGTATTTATTTATTACACCGATGCAATATTGCAAAAATCCTCGATAAGACGTAAATAACTGTCACAACTCCAATGCTACTCTATTTACAGCTACAATATAATATGTAATATTAAAAAAATCTATGAATTAAACATTTAAAGACCTAGATTCAGCATGTGGGTATTAGATAGTGTTGCAATATTTAATACCTACTAATTTGCAAATATATCAGTAGTGCTTATATTTTATAGATAGCTTTACCATTCCTGTACCTTGGATCTCTTATACTTTGATAGTACCTAGTCCAAAACTACTCTGTTATATTTGCAATTTGCCCTGAGATGCGCCTGCATTTCATGTGATTCACGTGTTGCCCGCAACCCAAGAATTTGCACTGTGTAGGGCGTTTGCTTATAAATTATTTCATAAGTAACCCCGTAATAATAAAACAATAAACAATATTCAAGGCTGTGTTTGTATTAATTTATTCTGTATCGCCGCGCCGAGTTTATCGCAATACCATTTATAATAAATTAATGTGTGGATTCCAAAGAGGAATTTAATCTGGATTTTATAAATCACATTAAATTACTTTAAATAACTTTAAAAAAGTCACGGTCGACAAATTGAAATACCCATATTCTCTTATAATCGATTAGCAAATATTAGCAACAAGTAGATTTTTTATTTCAGTAATTTAAAATAGCTATTTAGTCTAGTCAACGAAATATTGTTTGGAGATCCCCACTCCTAGGAGGTGAGCGGGGTGTAGGGGCGCACGTAGAAAATACCTACATCCTAGCGATAAATCCTTTCAATACAAAAAAAAGCTGACAAAAAATTTTCATAGTCCCGTTTTCGAGATGTGCGCGCTCAAAATTCGTAAATTCCGAGAAAAACAATTTGCCTGATATTTTTTGCCTTATTTGACTAGCTAATAGTAGTCTATTTAATAGACTAGTCGAGGGCCCTTGTCCTGTGAAAAAGTTATGAACTCTTATGACTGTTTCATTGGATGAATAATTGTAGACCATGGGTTTGCGGCATTAGATGGAAATGACGCCTGAGGTAGGCACGCAATTATATATTATCAGCGTTTTCAAAAGAGACAAAAAGACGCATGGACCGTTCATCATGCGTCTTTTTGTTTGTTATATCTGCTACACCTGTTCTAGGAATAAAAACATACCAGAATAAAATGGATAAATAATTAAACATTCTCTACTATCTACGCCACTGCGCCTGTTACGCTACTGCGGCTGCGGTGGTAAAAAAATTAATAGTGTGGTGTGGAAAAAACATTAAAAATAAGTGAAAATTGTTAAAATTTACTCGAGAATTTACTGTCAAAAACGGGGTTTTACTGGTTTTTTTTGGGAAAATGTAGGTAACAACAAAAAATTGTATACAAAAAATGTGAGGAAATTTTGTCTTCTTTCATTTTGTTAGAGACTTTTTCGTCATTGGATCACAACAAATACAAATAAATGTCGTATCTGCGTCCTCGTTTATTAAGGTAGGTAGGCGGGCAATACGAAGCACGAAATAGTTAATTTAGCGTGTGATTGCTACTATACTTACTCTCCTCAGCAAAACCAAGCCCGACCCTGCCTCGGTTTTTACTTAGGACGAAGCAATAATCCGATGCCTTTTATATGAAATTTTAAGACTTTATACGACTTTTTATACGAATATGAATTATTTCTGACCGGTACTACTTCGATTAAGTAGATATAGAGATATATTAAATAAGTCAAGTTACATAACACAACAAATAAATACATAGGTACCTTCTACATAGTAATAATATAGCTATTCAAGACTATATAGCTACGTTCCTTACATTCTTGTATTATTAAATACCTATTATTCCAAACATGGCATTACTTCGAAGTGTTAGATATACATACAATTTTAAACAAAATTGCCTATTTCCGGTAAAACCAGAAGAGAAAGCCTACTTAATATATCAACAGAAAAAATATAGCTATGAAATAAATGTCCATAACATGATTTACTAAACACATGTTTGAGATTTATCGTTTTAGGTTTGAACATTGTCAAGTAGCATAATGCATAATGCCTATATTATACGTATAGTACTACGGTAGGCACTTAGACATTCCGTATAATCTCCAAATCTTGAAAATTAGCAGTTACGTCACTAATTTATTTTTAATCGACAACATACGGTTAGAGTGTTTTTCGTTCAAAAATAATAAAACCAACGAGAGCTAATAAAAAGAAAGCCTTTATATTAAGTAATTGTGTTTTGGGGCACGGAAATATAATTGTGTCATTTATCTAAGGATTAAGTAAAAAATAGCAGAGGTTGTGGGAATCGAACTTTACCGACTACACTATAATCGCTCTGCCAAACGTCTGATGTGAGTGATGTCTGATGAACTAAATAGTAAATAGGTAGGTATTTACTATTTGGATTATAAAATTAATCCAAGGATTAACCGCTCATGCGCAGTTACCTCGATAGGAGTCGGAAACGATCGTTGGCCCTGATGACTAGTGTATAGTACTGTATAGTATATAGTGATGACATGGGTGCTATGCTACCTATATAGCCACTCGCGCTCATATTTAAGTTTATAAGCGTCAAGTAACAACTAACTGACAGCAGTTGGGTTACGCCCCAATTTAAGTAAAGTTGACAATTTTGCCTTCCCTTTCTTAAGTTTGTCGTATTTTCTTATCCTTCTAAATTACTTAGACTTCTTTCTGCCTTATTTAAATACTCTAAATTGAATAACTTTCCGCAGTTCAAAAGGGGCGTATCATAACTCCAAATATAAATTGCAGACCGCTTTATTAAATCCTCTACAAACTACACATCAAATATGTTCTGGGTTCAGCATAGGTCACTTCTCAAAATAGGTAATTGTGGCTACCTAGGTGGGTAAATGCAATAATCTCTTCATCGACAAGAACAATATAATTTTTTTACCTACCTACTTTCATTGCACTAAATTTAAAAAAAGTAGGTAAAAGTAAAATGGAAGGTAAGCAGTACGTAGGTACCCATGTGGTTGAATTTACCATTATAGACTATTTTTCACTGTTGGCTATACATTTACGAGTATGTTTGATATTATACACCCACATCACCTATGTACGTGCCTCAGATTTTATTTATACTCAGTATTAACTTGGTTAACGGTTATTTTTATTACACATAAAATTTGCAGAAACGAAACGTGACACTAATTAATCATCATTATAAATTTTATTCAGGTCTGATTCTTCGTCAACTAACGATGAGGTATTATTAATTTTAACTATAACTAAGTGACATGGATTTAAGACCACTTTCCCAGAAGTACCTACTATGAGGAACTTCCTCGTAACTATAAAATTCGATTCGGTAGGCAATAAACGTAATGCCTATATTCTTCCGCCTGATACCGCTAATAATGGGTACCTAGATATAGGTACCTAGGTACAATAGTTTCAAATAAAAATAAAAAACCTTGTACCTTGTAGGTACTACAAGGCTTGTAGTACTACTACTTAGGTAATTACTATCTGCTGTCATAGGCACACTAAGTTTTTCTTTAAAAAATATTAAACGGTTTAAATTATGAAATTGTCATATTTGAAAGTGGTACACCCTCTGCAAAATATCAAAAAGGTACCCAATAACAGTTAATTAATATGTATATTGCGTCTCCTAATCAGATATTCAGAAGATGACTAACATAAGGATGTGTCTATCACAAAACACTTTAACTACATGACATGAACAGAAATTACTTACAACAAATGACAAAGGCTTTAATGTTACTTTGTTTACCCAAGAATGTAGGTAGGTAGGTAGGTATATACCTATACAAATTATATTAGGTACTTTTGCTCTTTGGTTTGCGCCTTATAAATAGGTGCCTACTAGGTATTTAAATGATTTTTTTTGTAACCTGAACACTTGCTGGCAAAATTTTAATACAATTTTTAAAATTTTGCACAGTGGCCCAAAAATTGTAGTAATGGCAATAGAAGTAGAAAATCACTCAGACAAGAACTAGGTAGGTACATCGGACCTACATACCTATATAGGCAAGTAGGTACCTATTTCTAAGGATACCTATTAGTATAATATACTAGGTATAAAGGTATATTTAAATTCTACTTATATTATTATTCCAAAATACAATGCAACATTCAAACTACATTACTTCGCTTCAGTTAAAAGTGTTTTAAATGTAATAATATTAAAACATTGACTTGGTATTATTGTATGAGGCAACTAAGTAGGTACCTAGTTACTACATTTTACTGCTTGCGGTTTTTTAGGAAGTAGGTAAAAGTACATACAACTTTTGTCCAAAAAACTTACTTTACATAATAAAATTATTACGTAACTGCACGAATTGCATGTTTTTATAAACCAGTCAGATGTCAAATACCTACCTATGCTGCAAAAGCTAAAATTTACACTATATACCTAGTAAGTATACAGGTACAGGCCAGGCTAATTATAGGTACAATCCAGTAGGTAGGTACCTATGTACTATGCTATTTGTACCTATATATCTATAAATAATAAATAAATAACAAAAAATAAGCAACTTTGTAACCGGTAAAATGTAATAAAAGGCATTAGGTATATATAATATTTTAATTTTAGGTAGGCATAGGTACCTACCTACTAGCCGAGAAATAAACAATGTACCTATAATTTATTTATTATCGTAGACAGACGTGTAGTCGTTCTCACATTCATTAAATGTTGGCAACCAAAACAAAACATAACCACAAAATGACAATACAAACAAAACTAACCTTTCCTGTGGCCTTTTTATACCGTAAGGTCGCTTCTCGAATAAGGTCCCTCACAAAAATATCACCATCACCACACGGCACAACCACTCTGACATTTCCAAAACAGACGGTCACCTTCATTTTTTTTAAACCAATGCACTAGGTATTACAAGTAACTCGATGACGCCATGCCGTATTTCCTAGGTATATTTACTGAACCTTGCATGTGCATAATTTATTAAACAAACACGGCACATTACATTGTTTACATAAATGGCACTAATTATTCATCGAAATCGTTATTTTGTGAACCGCTGAACATTTTAAAACAAAACAATATACTTCTCCTTCACGTATGCTTTCACTAACTTGGCATTTTAGGAACTAAAAATTTCAAACGAGTTTTTTCCCCCTCTTTGGCTACCTGTGCCGAAATGGCCAATGATTTCAAGCGGACGAGGCGTGTGGCCAACGTGACAACTACCGGCGGAATGCTGCAGTTGCCATGTTGCCACATCACAGAAAATAAATAAAAGCACAACTTACAATTTTTCTGGTAAATATTTTCATGAAGATAATATATCATAAACCGACTAAGCTAATATTTAAATCAGTTTGAATATGTGGTATGTATGCAAAATCAATCAAAAACTATACATTGTCCTGTCCTAACTTAAATAAAGGATAATGGGGATCATGAATAATTTGTAAAAACTTGACAACAACGCTTTCACGTTTCATAGTCCGTTGTCCTCTAGCGGGCAGGTACGAAACTATTTTATATATTTGAATTATTTCTTTTATGTTGTGCCTACGTAATGGAATGTATAAACAGCAGTCTTATAAAATATAACAAAAGTGTAGTCTGTAGTCTGAGGTATCATTTTACACGTAATTTCCCTGTAGCTCCTGTTTTGAAAAGGAGTTTGCCTACTGCCGCCAAACATCAAATGAACCGAGAAAATAGGTACCTATGTAAGTATAAAAAAAGGCGAATTAGAGAAGGAAGGTATGGATAAATAGTTATTTATGCATTGCAACAAGTGAAAAAAGTAAATGTTTCTTGCACGCGACGTGAATTTGTCCAATGAGGTCATCAGGCCGAGTTGGACAACACGTCGAGTGCATTAAACACTTTAACGTTAAACGTTTAATGTTAAACATTAAACATAAAATTTGTTATAAAGTATTTTAAAGACTCGCGCGCGAGCGAATCATTTCAAACAGGTTTAAAGTCGTGACACCACATCCTACAATTTACAAACGACGAGAAGACCGATTCGGTCGGCTACGGGAGATCCCAGAACTCGATGTTTCATGTTTCATTCGGCCCCTTTCCGGCACAATGCCTAGCGAATATTGTAGGCTGTGACGTTCGGGCTGCGTCAATTTTATGGCTGTTTAGATTCTTTATACTGATCGCGCGGAATTAGAAATCTTGTTTCTTTGTGAAGTACACATTTTATTACAACGTTACGCTATGTTCTTGGTATTATTTTTATATTTAAAACTTTAGTCATGTTCCCTATTATGATTTTTCATTTTCTGTTAATCCAGTTTTGGATCGAAAAATTGACAAAATAATTAATATTTCAAGAATAGTAAGAGATAGTTATAGGACATGCCTAATGAAAATTACTCAGATTTCAAAGTAAAATCCAAAAATGTAATATGGGGTAGTGTTCTATTTAAAATAATAGCCTTTGATTAACTTTCGGTTGCACCGACATAGAACTACGACGCCTATCTATGGTACCAAATTTTCAGATGTTTTGTTTTCCAGATATGTCTAATAGGCCTTCGAGTTTGGCGGGAAAACTGGTCATTTTAAATATTTGGCGGTTATGTTTTAATGTGATTTTGGGTAAGTTACTGCCATCACCATTTTTAACCCACCATTTTAGGCCACACTGGTTTTATATATTTTCTCTTAGTAGCTCAAGTCGATTCCAAACATAAAGCATTTTGATTAGTTTTCCTTGCTTGTTAATTATTCTGTTATTTCCATATCAAAATATCATCCTCTATATAGTTTTTTATATCCTCTTCAGTAACACTTTTATTCGATAATATTCAGAATTTTCATTCTGTTAGTATAACCGTAAATTTATCATCTGTCATATAGCATAACCATATGCCCCGTTGATGGGCTTTGAAGATATATAATCCCAAATCTTTACTCATAGGTTTACCAGGAGACATTTTGCTTGCAAACTCAAGTATAACTAATAATGAGAGGTATTTGTTGATTTATTCAGCATGTGTTTTGTTTCGACAGGGCGTGTCATGTTTTATAGCTATTACGATAGGTAGCCGAACTATTATGCCCTCTCAGCTCACCTATCTACATTTTTTGTTATATATCCATTGCTCATTATGTATGTAAAATGAAATTTTTTATTATAAGTTAAAAGTCTACATTTTAATGTAGTTTAAATAATTCTATTTTTTTAATCATTTCTGCAGGTTTCATAATTTATGAAAACTTCAATTGATAATGTTAACTGATAACGTCGAAAAAATATATTCGATGTGTAAATATCGAAACCCTAAAAAACTGTTGAGAACTGCTGTATTAATTTGTACACTGTTGAGAACTGCCGTAGATTAATTTGATCAGGAGGTCAATTTTTGAGAACATGCGTTTATTTGCGTATACTTAAAATTGCGCACTAAAAAAAAACGTTTACATATGCCAAATCCAATTTTTGACCGGTCTTCGCAAAGCAAAAACCACGCTTCGCAAGTAAACGCATGGTCAATCTGGCAACTTGGCGAATATTAGTACATTTCAACTAAGATTGAGTTTTTGCTGTTTGGTTAGGATAGTAGATTGTGTTGTTTGTGAAATGGATTTGAATATGGTCGACAAGAACAAGAGGCAAGAGGCTCGACAAGAGGCAAAAAATAAAAGGGGGACTAATGCCACAAGTAAACAAAAGCAGTTATTGGTTTAATATGTTAAACAAAAACCTCAATTAATTAGTGGCAAACAAGCCACCAATTATTCCATGAAAGACGCCACAAATGATTGGATAAACATTACAAACATTTTAAATAGCACTCGCATTTTAAATAGTTGTGCGCAGTTGAGGACGCATATGGGGTTGCAAATATTCTATGAAATACAGGCACAGCTCCTTAGATAGTCGAAACATATTTACAAATTGTCTTTCATTTAAGACAATGAAAGAATTCCTAGGGTTATGTCTTATATTAGAGCGATAACGAACTTCCGCTCCTTCCAAATTTCATTTTGCAAGAACATTTATTAAGTCATCCATATTTTCTTGAACGCACTATAGTAATTAATTACAATATAATTACAACACACAGTTTCATATAAACCAAAACAGTAAAAAGAATTTCGAATTTATAACCTCTAAATGTCAAAATGAGCACAAAGAGCTGCTTATGCCCCGTAATGACCCGCTTGCAAATATAAGAACGAAATTTTGCGCATACGCAGAGATGCGCACCCTCAAAAATTGGAAAATTACTGTCATCTTAAATTTGCGTATGACATTAAAAGTTGCGAACGCCCAAAAATTGACCCCCTGTACGATTGTAATGAGTTACACACTGAGATAGAGTATATTATGTATTGATTGATGTGGCGCGATTACTGGATTGTTTGAGTGTTTTTGTTTTAAATTTCTGATGGTTGCTATAGCAAATGTGATTTCTTGGATATTCTTGAGATTATTGCCCTCGTACTGTGACTGTCCTTTGACCCAACATAGGGAGATGTTATTCATTTGGCAGGATCTCACATGGTGACAGTCCCATGTTGACCCTTTAGTTATTTTATAATTTTTCAGGGCCAGTAGTGATTGTCTACTATCCATGTAGATTCTTCTAGTGGGTTGTTTACTTTCAAAATTTTTCGTAGCATGATTTATTTTAATACTTTAGTGCCTTATCCTCCATGGCAAATAAAACCATTTTCAAGAATCAATGGTTACAATTTTTCCAAGGATTGGTATCTGGTCCTAAGAAGTTGGCCAATGCCTATATATTATTTCTGTGGATTCTGCGGCTAAGGGCTGCCACCCATTATTTCCCTGATTATTTTGTTACAATTTGAAGGTAGCAGGTTTTCGTGATTAAAATGAAACACGCTTAATATGAATAAGTGATTCTGATTATGTATTTAGTTACTTCATAAGCATCAATAAATTATTAAAACATTTTTAACATACACTATAGAATATTTTTTTACAGATAAAAGTAGAAAATAGTTACAACCAATAAAAGATAAAAAAAGACAACTATAATTAAATTTTAACATCAAGATCGAATTATATTTAAACACTAAAACTTAAAGAAAATAGTTTTATAAATTTTTATTTACATACCACCAATATTGTTTAAGTGCTTATATTTATATATATATATATATAAATGGTGATCACAGAAAACAAATATATGTATCATGTATATTCTTAAATTATAATCCTACTCTTGCTGAACAACGGGAATTATATATGCATACATTTTTTAAAAAAACGTCAAAACCCATATATTTGTCCCATTATGAAAGGATGCAGTAGTAGCTTTATCTTGGCAAACAAAAAATGTATGTAAAAACCAAAACACATATACCGATTAAAACAATTTAAGTACAAAAATATATTGCAATTTTAAATTGCGAAAAATAAATTATCGTAATATAAAATATTGCATCAATGGTAACAACAAACTTCTTTGACAATTCCAAATGAGAATCATTGCAAAAAAATATATGCTATATCTACAAGAGTTTTACACTAGCACGATATATCAATTTTGCTGTAAATATTCACAAACATAGTTCGTACTGGTGTAAAATAAAAGTCAACAAAAATATAAAACAACTTTAGTCGAATACTTACAAGGTGTTTCCGGAAACTATCTGACCCACAAGAATATATTCCTACCTACCTAAGGTCTGATGAAAATAGTTTAATGCCTTTCAGGCGAAACTCAATTCCGGAGTGCAATAGAGGCATGAGTGAGTATTTTGCACAACAACAATGTTTTAATCAACGAAAAAAAATATTGATAAGACCTTAGGAGTTTCATGTGCTGTTTTCAAAATTGACTTTGGCTCTAGAAGTAAGGAGATTAAAGCATCGGGAGGAGGTAATAAAGTTCGAGAGCTGCACGATATTTAGAAATCACGTCAAATGTTATTTTGGGAAGTGAGAGCAGCACTAAGTGTCTTCGCACCGGTAGACTTAACCACTTTCTTTTTTTATAGGATAAGGTCACATAGTTTACGGACACACCTCATATATATCAAAATGATAGTATAATGGTGGGACGACGTACACAAATTCCTTTTATTGCAATTGAAGATGAACTTTGTACCCCTGAAGGAACATTGAATTCCATGGAAATATCAAAAATATCTACCCACTAAAAAAGTACTTAAATGAAATTTATAACTAACAAAGTAACTGAACAATTTCTGAATTTAAATATAGTCAAATTATTATATCCAAATAAATGCTAAATAGTCATAAAACGTCCTACAGACATTATAATACTAAAATGATATATTAAAAACTAAGTATTAACAAATATTACCATTAAACATAATAAAGTTTATCTTTGGTTCTGACCAACTATTATGAGTGATGTTTTCTTAAGAGCGCCTAATAATTTACGTAAAAATCACATGATATTTCAGTCCATTTTATGCTAGAAGCACCAATGCATTAATATTTATCTATAAAATCTTATTATATTGAAAAATATTTACCAAACCACCCAGAAAAAACACCCATTCACGCACATTTCCCACCCCTGCCCAGTTCCTGAATGCCACGTTAAAAATAAAACTTATATGAGGCTTCAAACAATAATTCAAATTTCTGCTAGTTCCATAAAAATATGTTGTATGTATATTGCAGTCCAACATTTTTATAAATATAAATCATAAAATAAAGTATTTATGCAAATATATAACATACGAGGACAAAGTGGTAAGTGTTAAAATACAAATAAGGCATCACAATCGCATAATCCATATAACATATTTTGTAAAGTATCATCTCTCAGTAGGCCACATAAAAATTTCAGGCAGAACTGTCATTAATTTTTGACAGCTATTTAAACGGAAAAACTGAATTTCGTGTGTTGAAAAAACATTATTATTTGCGTGGAAAAATATATTAAAACCAACCATCGAATAAAATTATTCATAATTAGTTTGCTGATTTCCGTTGTGGTCATACAAATCATTCAATAAACTGTGGTAACTGGTTATTTGCTGAGCCTCTATTTAAGATGGCTGATAAAATTTTCATGATCATATAAAAAATGGAGTAAATTGATAAGAAACATTCTACCACTTATTAGGAGCTTCATGTTAGCAAATAATGAAATAATTATCGTAGCGTTGATAAAATAAAAGCAAAAGTGACACCCACACATTGATTTATGAAACGTAACAACTTAATTGTTTGAAACCTCATACAGCAACCGTTTTTTTGGCTTCTGGCCCAAGTCTGAAACCCAACATAATCATATTACATACATAAAAAATTGTCAACAGTTTGTTTTCTCGTACTACCATTCCTATAAACGTTGAACCGTAGTGATTCACCTTCCCAATTTCAAACGTCACTATCGGGGTCCGTCTCACTCCTAGGTTGTCCAAAGTTTCGTGTTATACTTTCACTCATCGACCGAATATTAGCGAGATGCACATCATTAGCAGGCACTGAGAAGTAGTTTAGTCTATCCAGGTCTGGTACGGCGTTGAGGTCATCGTCGGTCCTGTAGCAGTTGTCGTACTCAGAATCATAGAGGGCGCTCAACGAATCCAAGGACATCATAGCGTCAGAGTCGAATATTCGAGACGATGCTCTAGAGGACATGCTGGTGTTGTCGTCCATGTCCCCGTCATGAATGTGGTCATTGTATGCCGAGTTGACGTCACTCAGAGCCCCTACAATTATGAAGACATGAATATCAAATAGCCAAAGATTTTAAGAAAGTATAATTTGTGTTACAAATGTGCTAGATCTGGACAACAGAAACAGTAAAAAAGTACCTGAAATGATCCTAAAAATATGTTACGAATTCAAGCAGAAAATAAAGTAAATTTATCATTTCTAATTTTTTATCGGTTGAAAATCTATCTTAATCTTATAAATAATTTTAAATATGCTTAATTTTTTTTAGTTTGACAAATATAGTCCTTGCAAAAATATTTAAATTCCAAGCAAAACTAAACAGAAAAAAATTTCACTAATTCTAATTGCCTTTGTCAATGCCCCAAAATATAATGATATAATTTCATCTATGTTTACATATTTTATCTATAATTTTATAAGTGATTTTCAGGAACCAACTACTCAAGAGGGCAGAGACACCTACCTGCATGGAATTACACCAACAAATCCTAATTGGTGGCTAAAATCATTAGTCAAGTCCTCACTAAACATGGACCAGTTTCAATGGCAGTTTGCTTTCATTAGCATGTTGTAGGTGATGGAAAAGAAAACTGATGATAACAACCAAACTAGCCACAACCAGTCTAGGCAGTGTAATAGTAGCGAGATGCATACCGGATAGGTAGCAGCAAATGGCCACTAGAGGGAGACACATATATTAAGTTGTCTTGCTACCATTATGCTGCTTAGTCTGGTTGAGGCTAGTTTGGTTGCTATAGGCATTGACAAATGATTTTAGCTACAAATCAGGAATTGGGGTTATAACTTAATGCGGGTAGGGGTCTCTGCTCTCTGAGTAGTTGTTTCCTGCAAATCCATCAGTTGCAGTTTGGCCCACTAGGGTTAGAGACTGCTCTTGGTTCCTGCATGGCAGGACGCTACCTATCGCAAGGTATCTCTCACGTAATAATGTCTGATGTTGCAAATGGCCACTATATAGGGAAATATTTATATTTATATGTATATAAATACATTATATTATACGCTACATTATATATAAGCTACTATTCTTACGATTATATTTAGCAATATATTTAGGCTAACCTTCTGCATCCGTAAGACCAGTTTCATTAAGCATCGAAATATTTTCCAGTGCTGGATCATCAGTGGTATAACCCGTTGACTCCCTATCATTCAGTAATGGTTCAGAAGCTCCACCATCCTCATCTTCGGACCACTCTGAAGCGCTACCTTCTCCAGCAGTGCCAGCATCTCCCGTCCCTTGGCATTCTAAATTAACATTTTCAAGGTTTCTCAGCTTTTCCTGGATTTTTTCTTCCAGTAGCCTTTTTACTTCAGCCTCCTGAAAATCCAATAGTTATTGTTATTGTATTATTGGAGAATATCATGAAATTAGGACTCCAAATGAAATTAATATCGGCCAATGTTTGGAGGATCTCCGCGCAGCGCACTTCCTCAAGCCTGAATTTTTGCTTTACAGTAAGATCTTGCTTATCCGACCTTATTAAGACTGGGCCATGTTCGTGTTAGTGATTTGTTTCCATTACGGGACTTGTACAAAGTACATGTGGATGCATGTAATAAAACATATGTAATATATACATACATATAGCATTCCCGGATTTTGAGGCACTTATTTGTGAAATGCTGCTCGAATTAGTGAAGATTCGGATTAGCAAAGTTGTACTGTAATAAAATTCTGGGAAAAATATTTACAACGACATACAATCACATTCAATTTATTAATATTGTTCTCGGTGGTATTACACAGTTCTAGAATATGAAATTGCACTAGTTAACAGCTCTTTCAATTACCTGTGAGTGTTTGATAGGTTAAAGAACACGACTGCTCATATTCCTAGATAATTAGAAGAACCGAGAGAACAGATATCATAATAGAAGAATAAATATGGATGTAGTCCACTTATCTACATTATTCCACTTTCACATCAAATTAAATTTGACGATTATTTTGTCATCTGTATCTCAACTACAAACTACATAACGAGGACAGACAAACATACAACGGAGGTTCAACTGCACTGGTTTTGTTACAAATTCCGCAGATGCGAACGGGACAGTGTATATGACCAATTAATAAACGTTGCCTATACAGTCGCTCGAAACTTGCTCAGAAATCCAATGCGGTAACCTACAATAGCGCGGTATAACTTATGTTTTATATATAATCCCCGTCTAGAGCAGACGAAAGTGAATTGCTCATATCAATATCCTAGTTCACAACACTGCGGTTTGTATTTATATTAATATTAAGCATGCATGTATAATCTAAATCATTTACCAATTCCTTATCCACGGTCTGCATAAATTAAAGAAACATTGTATTAAAAAATAGTTTTTGTTAACACGTTGACTCGCCACGCCTCACTCGAGCAATTGGGTCCGGGGCGCCACGATATGAAAATCAAAATACTGAATAAAAATATTTTGGCAAACATTGTTTTTTTACACTTTGTCCTTTATATTCCGTTGGGCGTCCCCTAACAGAATTTAACTTGTGACCCCCAATCACAAGGATAACTCGTGAACGCATAATAGTTGCCCAGCGCGCGCTTTGTGTTATGACCTGTTTAGTATCTAGTCTTTTACGAAGCTTAATTTGCGATTTCATGAGTTCCTTTGTTTTTTGTGTAAAAAAAATGTCCAGAAAATACCCAATTTATTGTGTTATACCATATCCAAAAAGAATAAACGAATACGTTTTCTGATGGCCACGTATTATTTACTACCCTATAACAGCCGTCCCGAGTCTAAAATCTCCTTGCATATCCAACAAGTTAATTCGTTCTGGGCGCCGCAAAATAGTCCTTCAAAAACGAGATAACTCGTGGTGGACGACTAACAACAAACGGCTAACCACGAGTTATCTCGTGCATGGCAGTCAACGTGTTAAATTGTTTAACGGGCGGTTTTATACCTAAAAGTTAATATGTAGTTTAAACGGGCTTAGACACTGATTTTTTTTATTGCTTTGTGATAGTTTTATAATTATTGTTTGATATATAATTAAGTAATCGTCACGAACCATTTTAAGTTACTTATCACAGAAAATTAAATAAATTTAAATTTTTTGGTTAATTTATGAGGTGGTATCCATCAAAAGATCAGATATATATCATTAGTTCATGAAAAATAATGAATATGGTAACAAAATAATATTAAAAACGTATAAAATGTAATTGACATTAAGGCAGTATTAGGTTAAGGTAGTAGAACGCAATTTTATTGGTCGACTCTATGATGCACTCTAGATCGTGTACCATTCTGTTACTAATCTTGGATTAGTTAAAAGATAAAACAACCAAAGAAAAAAATTCATTCATTTTATATATAACTTATTTATTATTAATAGACCAGGGTCGATAATTTTTGAAACCAAAAAAAAAATAATAATGAATGATGAAACCCATTGGAAAAGGAAGAGAATATAACAAAAATTAAAGAAATGGCAAGGTTGTAGGTAATAAAAAGATCTACAACTTTTATATTTACACTTTTTCACATAACCTCAAAATGTATGTAAAAAATTCAAATAACCAAGTTTTTTGTTCTTTATTTTTATATCTTTCAAAACATTTTTTTTAATTAGTAATTTTGTTTTGTTTTTTGTAAAAATGTAAACATACATTTTGAGGTTATATTCTCTCCCTTTTCCAATGGGTTTCATCATACTATTATTTTCTCTCACTTTTTACCATTTTCAAAGGCTTCAGCCTTGGTCTATAAGGGATGTCAACTAATTTAGTCATTCTTAGCAACTCAGGTCAAGTTTCAATAAAAAATTATCCCTGTATAAATAGCGATATCACCTGTTAAAATAGTTACCTTATATGATTACCTTATGTGATTTTTAATTTTTACTATAACATACTACTTCATAGCATATTTGGTAACATTTAAAATTATGTCAACAAATCTGATTAAAACTAGGTTATGTACCTGAGCAGCCTCTTCTTCTATCCTTCTCTCCTCCCTCTCAAAGCTCTCCAAGTCATCAGTATCATCATCTCTCCTATGTACCTCAGGCATATCACAATCTAAATCGATTTCTTCTTTATTCCTGGGACACCTAAAAGTAGTCATATTAAAACAAAATTGGAATACCACAACTTAGCTAATACTCTTCACACCACCGTAAGATAAATTTTGATTTCAGTTACGTCCCTATAATAAGATGGTGAAAATTGAAGCTGTTAGTACACGTTGCATGACATGAGACTGTAAGCGTGAGTAGTGCTGAGCAAGCAGCATGGATCAGTGTGTTAGTGAAGCATTCTGATTTAATGGTTTGATATAAAAGTTGCATAGAAAGTTTGAATGCTTTCTCTGTTTATCATCAACTGTTAAATAGTATAATGTTCAACGTGCATTTATTTATACCTGTTATAACATGTGCATGAGAATTACAATACGAGAGTCGTAGGCAAGTATTCTAATGTATATGGCTTGTTAGGTGGGTATTAAATGCCAATTGTATACACTATTTTTTCTAAAACCAGTCATAATACTGAAAAATAAGCACTTTATTAGTATTTATTTCATTAATCAACTTGTGACTGTTTTATTTTTCCGTGTCTTTGTTGATTTTACGGGTAATTTAGTTTGTCCTTGTGGCCTGTTCCATAATTTCTGGTGTACTTAAAGTGATCCCTCTCGCCATAGCTCATTTTGACTAATTTCATTTGTATTTGCAATGGGGTATTTTCGTTCGATTGAAACAAAAATGGGCAATTGCATATTCAACAAGTACATTTTTTTCCATAATTTTTGACATAAGAAATAATTTGCAATATTCAGAAATACGTGTTTAATTGCAGCTTGAATTTCTATGACGTCATTAAGCGAAAATAGACAAATCACTAGATATATATGTTATATATGTATATATAAATACTAATATCAACAGCAATGGCCGACAGGAAGCAGTGAGGCGTCGCTGTTGTCAATTTATAGACAGAATACCCTAAAAATCACTACATTTACCGTACTATTTATACTTGCGCTTAGTGACGTCACATGATTTTATTTATTTATTTTACAGCTTGTTTTAGAGCTAAACAAGAGAATAAAAAAATACGGGTATCTTCTTTTTCCATTTACTTTCTCCTCCCATTGTTAAAAAAAACTGCGAAAATACCCCATTGTAAAATTTTATAAATTCACAAGGCCAAAATTATTCAATCACAGCGTTTAAGAAACTATCGACAATACGACCAACAGATACTTCAGTATACCGGGTGGGGCAAAAAATTTTTGCACTTTTTATATTTGCCCTTAACTTTTTTGATTATTAACCGATTTTAATCAGCTTGGTGTTGTTGCTTGCAGAACGGGATGGAGTATAGACACATAGAAAATCGAAATGGCCGATTTTTTAAAATTCAAGATGGCTGCCGTGCTCGAGAATAGCCCTCTCTTTGGGCTAGATCTTTATGAAGCAAGAATATTGAAATGACTCATCCAATATAAAAGGAAATAAAATGGATCTTTGCAATTTGGTATATAGTAAAAAACCAAATTCAGGAATTAGCGCTTAATATATTATTGCTACTTGAAAAAGAGTACACATATTACGATTTTAAAATATAAAACAAAAAATAAACAAAATGTGCCTTTATTAATTTATAACGTAATTTACGGTAATAAAAAAAGAGTAAATTACCGTAAATTATGAAGAACAATTTACCCTGTAAATTACGATTTTACATCTCTGCACGTATCTCACTCATTGTAACTTTTTTAATGGCGTGCTATATACGTGAAGATCTTTCACCCCTAATAATTTTGAAACTTTCATTACTAACCACTCGATTATTACGATAAACATGAAATGTCTGATTGCCTATAATTTTGGTGTCCCATGCAATGCAAACTCTAATTCTCATTCCACATACTAATATTTGCCGTAACAACAATAAAAACATCCAATTAGTGACTGGCTACATCTAAAGAGTTTTGCTTTATTATCAAAACTTTATATGCAACTAATAAAATGAAACACGGTGTTTGGTTAGTGTTTCGTGATGCTGTATGAATACCTGTCAAGAGGCGACACTTTTGGTAGTTTATTTGACTCGTTCGGTCCTGGCGAAGCCCCCCTCTTAAGAGATCCCTCCTTGCTGCTTGCTCTGGGAGAAGGGGACATGCACTGAATGGTAACATTGCCTGAAGGGTGCACTCTCAAACCTAGAGCGAGGGCCTGAATTGCCGCTAGCCCCACTTGGTGGTTGTTATTGTTTGGCGCATACCTGACTAAAGGCTCCAACGCCAAGTCTTTGTTTTGCTGATTCAGTTCCAGCTTTGGAGGGATGTTTTGCAGCAGATTTTGCTCGTCTAGCAATTTCTGGATTTCTCTTTCGAAGGGGCCTATGGAGTTCTCGCAATTGTCTACGTTGTTGACTTTAGAAATGGGGGATATTTTATCTCTGATGCCTGAAGGCGACATACGCAATTTCCGCAAGTCTTTTTTGTCAGTCTGGCAACAGCCGTCCCTTTTGGAACTTTTCTCACTACTAATAGTAGTTTTGTTGTCGTCTTCTTTAAGTACTAATCGAATCTCCTCGACTTCTTTAAAACTAGGCGACCTTTTGCAGTTTGAGGTCAATTTGTTGCACTCTAAAATAGAATCACTATCATTACGAATACGTTGCTTGTCTAAACTCCTTTGCTTTAAAACTTGTTTCGTACTGGCTGGACCCGCAGCGCCGTTAGCACTTGTCGTTCGCAATAGGAGCGCCGGTTTTATCTTCGGACGCGTGACAAACTCAAAACTAGCACAGCTTTCTCCTCTACAACTCTCCTCCCCATCTAAAACTGGCGGACTGGTGACAATGGAGGAGTCAACGGTATTACATGTTGCCGCCAATGCTAGAACCGCATTAGGTGGCAGATTGTTACGCTTGATGTTGCTCTTATCAATGGAATTGTTTCTCAGTGAGCAATTCGGTGGGATGTAATCAAGAGAAGCTCTTGGTGACACTTCAGGGGATGATAATGGGTTAACTTGAATATCAGATGGGAAGAGAAACTGCTGAGTATCTGTAGGTAGGGGAGGAGATACACATGGGGAAGCATCAGCATCAGTAGTCCTGCTGTAGCTCTCGTCTGAACTACTTATACTTGGGGAGTGGTTAAGCGAGCTGATTTCATCAGCTGATGAGTGGATCCTTTGAGGGGCACTGGTAGTATATAGCCCTCCGAGACTTTCTTCGGAATAATGCCTCTGTAAAGGACTGTGCCGATTGTGATGAGGACTATGCCTAGTATGTAAGGGACTGTGACGAGTTTGTGACAGAGGATTATGCCTTGTTTGGATTTTATTCCGCAGCAATTCTGGAGTTCGCTCCGGGGTTTTCTGATGTGGTAGAGGTGGGATAGCTTGGTGTGTGATCACAGGTATTTTACTTTGATGAGGTGGTGGTATCGGCACCATATTGTGTTGTTTCCTGTGATGTCTATTAGGAGATTCTTTACCCGGCGGTTTGGGTAGAGGTTTCAAGTATGGTTTTAAACTATCCACCGGTTGAGTATTAATAGCAGCATAAGGACCCTGTGCCCTTGGCCACGGAGGGTTGTATTTCATTTCAGGGGTAGGCTGTCTGGGATTCTGCTGAAAGTTATTCTTATGTGGCGGCAGAGGTGGTGGCGGTAGATTTTCTTCTGTTGGTAACTTCTTTCCATTTCTAGGAACTTTGCAAGAAACTGAAGGTAATAGTGGTTCATTTTCACAGCCATTAATGTGCTCCCTATGAGCGGTTTCTCGCAGTGGAGGCAGTCTCACTGCATTTCCAGATGCTCTGTAAGAATCGTCTCTTGAAGTAGATCTATTTTGCATAGCACTATGTTTAGCCCTTCCGTTAATATCTCCATGGTGCAGTAAGGCTAGGGGGGTAGCTACTCCTCCATACATGTTGTTAATGTCTGAAAAATTAATGCATATTAGCCAAATAAAACAAAACTATTGGATGATTGTTAATTGTTAGAATGTTATATGTATTGTTAATAATGATAAATGCGAAAACTTCTTACTATTAGAGTTGTTTGTATTTGACCTTAAATTATTTAGTTCTTCCACCCTCAAGGTCCCCGGCTGCTTTCTGTCAATTAAAAAGTATGTTGTCATGTCTCCTTTTCCTTTCACTTTTACTTTTCCTCTACATTGGAACTCGTATGGGTATGTACGGAGAACCTGGTAGACCTCCTCAGTGAGTTGCGTGTGATTTGGCAACCCTGTAGAATCCATACGACTGGCAACATTGACCGTGTTACCCCAAATATCGTATTGAGGCTTTCTGGCACCTATTACACCTGCTACGACTGGTCCTATGTTAATGCCTAGACAGAAAAAAATAATTTAAAAAAAAGGTATTTAATTTAAGGTATTGCAATTTTTTTTTTTAAATTCGAATTAACCATAATCTGTACCATAACAACATTTCTGAATTTGGTGTTCCTAAAACATTGCATATAATAGGACAGAGTTTATAAATAAGTATCATACTAAATCATACTAAAATGTAAAATGAACATGAAATGCTTTAGAAACCCGAGTAGCTAGGGTTGGAGTCTCATTAAATATTAAATTTAACCTAAAATAAAAAATGAAGAAGTCTATTCTACTTAATGAGAATCATAGGGGCAAGAAAATCTTATTGCTCGAAGATAAACACCAAATGATGACTACAAACTGTTTAATTACTTAAATACGAGCCAAGAAAGACAGACCAAAAGTTGTAAAAATGTTTTTGGAATTTGGAACACAATTGAAATTTCCCAAATTTCCACTTGAATTCTGAAAGTTACTGAACAACCAAGGGGTTCAGGTATAGTGAACTGTGTAAGTAAAAGTGTCTATGACTGTATCTAACGTAGAGTGGCCAAGTATCTATGGTATCCAGGTGTCTAGGTATAGGTGACCAAGTACCGGTCACCAGGTATATGTGAAGCTACAAGGAGGAGTGAACTTACATTCAACGTAAGAATTGTTAATTGATGTAAAACGGCTTCGGAAAATGGCCTAGCATTATGTCACTCACTCAACACTAGGAATTAACGTAAAGCAGGGGGTATCTAGAGCACAAACAAAAAGCTTTCCTCAATTTTATAATTGTTTAATCTCCACATAGTCGACTATGTGTTGATCACCAAACCACAACAACACATGACAGTGATTTTTGAAAAATCCTAGATCTGCAAGCAACTACGCACTTAGAGGATCCGTCATTATACAGGGTACATCACGGTGAGTGGCCTATTAGACGTTTCTGGGAAACCACATATATTTTGGAACTGAAAATTTGCACACAGGGGTTTTCAGGGGTGCTTTATTCAATGAAAATATTGCCGTGTATATGCCACTTCCGGTTATACCGGAAGTCGACAACAACTTCCTTATTTTAAATGGCATGCATTCTGTTACATTCTCCATGGATAAAAAATAAGTTGAAATAATCCGCATTGGATAATACGTTGACACTTACACAATAATTTAGAATGACAAGACGAACATAATTTTTTGTTTTCCATAGCACACTGCACTCAATGTTAATTTTACTTCAACAATATTTTTAAATATCAAGAACCGTCCAATTTAGCTATGGCAAACTACATATGGGTCGAAAGGTAATCAAAAAAGAAAGCGAATTGTATTATAAAATACGGTATGTCCTATTTAAAATAAGACGAAGGTCGAAGTAGTCAAAGTTTGACATCAGTTATTGGACACCCTGTGTATTTTGGAGCATTTGTAGTTTATACATACATAAGCTCCATGTCTTTATAGTATGTGGAACAAAAATTGGATGTTGAAAGTTACCATAGGGAAAGTTATTAATTTCTAATGTACGGGTTGTTTTCGCATAAAGTTTTATTAAAATCGAAATATCTCAAAAACTATTGCTTTTAGGGATAGGAAATAGTATTGAATGTTACCTTAAAATAACGAGTAGAATTCGAATCTGGCATAAAAAATATAGCATGCCATTTAAAATAAGAAAATTGTTGTCGACTTCCGGTATAACCGGAAGTGGCACATGCATGGCAATATTTTCATTGAATAAAACACCTCTGAAAACCCCTGTGTGCAAATTTTCAGTTCCAAAATATATGTGGTTTCACAGAAACGTCTAATAGGCCACTCACCGTGATGTACCCTGTATAACAATAACAAAAAACCAGAAGAGTGAAGTCTAAGTATTATCAAGATAAGTTATCATACGTTGCTAACTTATGATAAAGGTCAAATGATGAATATAAAAGCTGATGAAAAATAAAGCTTTACCATTAAAATAAATACAGGTCAAAGCACACCCATCATCTGAACCTATAAAATATATTTGGCAATCAGAGTTCCTAAAGCTTTGCAGTGAGAATGGTAATGAATTGGTGATAGTGTAATCTGCCTGTTGCTGGTGCTACTTAACTTCTTTGCAACTACTTGAATGGAAACACAAGTAAATTACACCAACCCAACGGTTACTATCAACTGATGTCACTTACCGACTCTAAGCATAAAATTGTTATAAGAGTTTTCATTGATGTTCAACAGTCGATCCCTCATAGCAAACACAAATTCGACCAGAGTGCTCAAGTGTATTCCAGCCGTGTTATCATCATCATCAAGAATCCTTAAATCAGGCATCAAACCAACAGCAGCCATATAAGTAGATCCAACTGTTTTAATTTTATCGATAGCCTTGAATCTCTCTTCCGAGAGCAAATCATCAAAGTCAGCAATGATTTCATTCAACAGCCTTAAACACTCTACACCCTGGTTGTTCCCATCCAGTTCAGTGTAGAATTCATGATAGTTGGTAATAGACGCAAAAACCACCCCGATTCTTGAGTAACTTTGATGGTAAAGTTCCTGTGATAGAGTATTCTGTAAGAAAATGTATATATTTTTGTATTTCACCTTTTGTGCAGCCAACATCCGGACATCTATCTTTCAAACAAATATAAACTAAACGAAACATTAAATCAAATTACATTCAACAACAAATTTTTTAACTAAAAATAGAAATGTTGCCTACACATAAAAAATACAACATAAATTCGAGGGATCATACCATATTGTTACGAAATTGGTTGTCGAGGAAGTGAGTAGCAACATGTGCAGGGAGTAGGTTGAATAATATCCTCTTGTTCGAATGTTGTAGGGCATCCATTTCCCGCTTCTCTTCATTAGCTTGGATCTGCCACAAAAAGTCAAGGCGCGCCGTCCATTCCACCTGCCTTCCGTGCAATAATACTGCTAATACAAACATAAGTACTTCTACGACGCTAAGTACATCTAGAGGTATAATGGACCTGCAAAATATTAGCAGTGAAAACTGGAATAAAAAAAATTACCGCCTTACCTAACTCTCTCATCATAGCACAAGAACAAGTCGATATGAGACAGTTCTATTAAGAGTATATAAACAGTCGCCATGAGTACTAACAAAGATGCCTTAAGTAAAATTGGAAGTCTTAAAAATATTGCCACAGCCAAATATCCAAGAGCACAGGATAAAACAATGTATTGAGGTAATGGACATGCTCGATGATCCTCACCATCAAGAGTTACGTTAGTTGTAGTATGCGGCAAACAGGGGTCATCTACTAGACAAGTAAACTAAAATTCAAAAACCACGCTACACTAAACATCTCTCAAGCCAATCAATCAGTAACTTACCACATTAACCTGTGCCACAGTATAAATCAAAACAATAGTAAACACCGTTATGGCAAGCCTTAGTACAAAACTGTGGGAAATATCCCATAATATCCACCTTAAACGGACGGCTAGTAATAACATTAACACCACTGATATCCACACGAATGCAACCAGTAATAATAGGATCAAAATTAATGTTCGTGGCAGCACAATCACCTGTAAACCACCCAGCAGAAACAACAGTACAAGCGCACATACCAAGGTTGAGGTATAACCCACGTCTAAATCATCATGGTACTGAAATAAACCATTAATACATTTTAGCTATTAATTATTTTGTTTATGTGTTACACCCACGGAAATTACTAAACAATTCAAATAGGGATACAGGGTGTTACGATATTCACGGACACGGACTGTGGAACCTAGAAAAGCATCCAGGAATTTCGTAACACCATGTGTAGCCGAAAATATAGTTCAGGCTCGTTAGATGAAAAACTGGGAAGACTGCAACATATTGATAGAGATATCTATCTCTGTATGAGTTGTTTTTGATGAGTATGCTATACTACTTGCCACAGCTAGCTTTGCCTGGGCGCTAATTCTTGAAGTCATAGGAAGTGAACAATCACCCGAGAGAATAAATTATACACATCCTCTGGTATTTCTCATACAACATATTTTCCGTATTCTTGAATGTTAGTGATAAGGGTATGGAACGGATGCCACAGGCCTTTCTACATAGCTTGGTTGTCAGATTACTCCTGTCATTTTTATCTACTTTTGCAGTACGTTATGCCTACCTTTGAGGTTATGTACCTTTACCTTACAGCCCTAGACAAAAGCAGTTGTAGGTAGTTGTCTGTGCTTACAACATACAACGTACAACGCGGGTGTGGTGACTGGTGTCAGTTCTGTTAGTTTAATATGGAACTGGAGGTTTAAATAACAATAATTTTTCTTAAATCTCGTGACTGAGTCTTTTTAATAATCGTCTGTGATTGCTGTTATATATTTTATGATTTGTAAATGTCATGGATGTAAATCTAAATGTCATAAAGGTAAAATATGGAGAAACATCATTTGGCCCCTATTAACTCAAAAGGAATTGTTGAGCGAATTTTTGGAAAACCACAAAGTCCCCTGTTTGGAGTTCTTTATTTGATTATATTATTATTTAATCAAAGAAAATGAATAAGATTATTTGATTGACAATTAGGTAATGCTTCCTCTGGTTCCATACCTATACGAATTATTTGATATTCATACAACCACACGCAAATAACGGTAATCATTAAATCATTTGTTTCTCTCAAAATGTGACAGTTCTACTACAAAAGACTAGTAGAAGTCTCTTCTCTCGAAAAACGTAAAATGTGAACATTCCTATCTTTGAAGAATACGGTTCCCGCATTTTTAAGAGAACCACGCCTACTTTTCTCTCAATTTTACTATTCCTACAACTTCAAGAATAAGGGCCCTGATATAGGTTAGGTTGGGGTAAGGATCACGAAAACAATTTTCCGTAAAATCGGAGTTGTTATACGAAGTCATAGCAACCAGTCATAGCAACCATGCGATTTTTATGTAAACAGATTTTTTGAATTTTGTAATTTCTCTGTTGTTTGTTGCTAGAAAGTTAGAAAAAAAATGAGTTATTATTATTTCATTACCTATACCCTGGGGCCGAAATAGTGTGCAGTGATTCATCACCAGCATATGGACGGCTCAGGGAGATGAGGCGCGAAGGAAACGAAATTCCATAGGCGTATCATTTTAGAGGAGGCATTTTTGATCATTTTCAGTTCTCCTCCTCGCAAATTCGGTCGCTTACGATTGGAATTATTGGCAACTACTCGCATTAGTCGCTTTCATCGCATAAAAACACTAAACACGGGCGTATAACACAATATTATAATTAATTTATATCGCGAATCAACCATACATAAGACAAAATGAAACGCTGTCGCGCCAAAACATACATGCATGAAACAGCACATGCGTCAAGCGTCAATATATCCAAGGAAATCCCGCGTCGTTACCTATGATCAATGAAATTTAATTTAATTTAGAACCGCCTAAAACTCACCAATGAGAGCGGTAGACCCGGTTACTAATGAGTTCTGCCCACCATTTCTAAAGAGTGTACACAAATTTGCACACAAAGAAATTCTGTGATCCATTGCAAATAGGCAGACCGTTCAATTGTGATGGTGGTGTGATATTATGTATGAATCACTGCACACTATTTTGGCCACTATTTTGTTTCATTATCTAACTGAGTTAGATAATGAGTTACATTATCTAACTGAAATGAATTTCATGATATGATTTTACCCAAGCAGCCGCAGATAAAAAATTAAAATATCTGGTTTCAATAAATAAAATATAAATGTATTACCTAATTAAAAAGTATTAAAAAACATCATACTGACCTGGTTTTCCTTATACCTGTCTTTAAAGCAGAGCGTGAATAGGTTGACGTGTGTTGACTTTTCCCTGTCGACACTCCTGGCCTCGATGGCCTGCGCCAAGTACTTATTAACCCTGTTAGAGGGCTGGTGGTAAACGCTGGAGTGCCTTTTTTTAAAGGGCCTTTTGAATTTCTCGGTAACCTTATTCTAGAAACCACGAACGGATAATTAGTGCAAATAATTACGAGCTTCCACGGATTTTAATGACTTAAGCTTGAAGCGTATGTTTGCGCGCTTATTAAAACACAAATGATTGCTTGAACTCTCACTTAATAAGCAGACAAACCGATGTACCCATTTACGCGGATTTTTGGTGATGTTGAGTAAAATTGGTGTTGGTAAACTTATCCTCTGTTAGTATGTAGATTAATTAATGTAAGTGTTATGTACATAGAAACTACAAACTTACATAGCTGGCTTAATAAAATGCTGTGATGATGCAAAAAATATGTTAACACTATAAAATTGGTTAAAACAGCATATTACTAATGTAATGGTGCAAAAACATTATTTGAATTACATAAAATAAAACACAAAAATATACAAACATTTAGATTAAGGAAATTTTCCACACGAATGGTCACTGGAACGACATTTTTCGTTTTTTGTTACTTCAGGGCTGGCTTTTACGATTTCATAATTATTAATAATTCGCGGGCCTCGTGGATTTCTTATAGGTATTATTAATGAAATTTGGTAAAAATGTACATTTCTGTCTCAAATGAGCTGTAATATTTTTGAAGCGAAATATTTATTTTTTGATTTTATGGGAATTTAATTTGAAAAAAAGGATTAATCTTCAATCAAGAATGTTAACTAACAAAATTTTGATTTTTGAAAATTTCAGGATGGAATTTATTTCATGGAAACCTCTACTTACTTTAAGATCGTATATAAAAATCATACTGGTAGCCATAGAAACAGAGCCAATTTTGGTAAGTCATTAAAATACTATTTTGCTCAACTACTATCGCTAACGCTTCAATACTATTTCTATAAACTATGAAGAATTAATTCGTGACATTTACGGAAAACTTTGTTTGTTTTTCGCATTTTTGAAAATGTTTTTCCATAGTAAAGTGTATTCGGGGGAAATTGGATCTGGTCGGTGCTAAAGCACAGAAACATACTGGTTTGCTGCATCGTAAATGATTTCTTTCTTGACTGCCGCGCCGCGTGCCCGAATGAAAAACGGTTATCAGTGCAGTGCGTAAATACCGATTTAAAACATTTACTACTAAAATATAATATATTATAATTGTTTCCTAATTTACCATGGCGTTCTGGAGGCCACTGATGCAATATACATTACGTTAAAAGTCATTTAATATACACTCAGAGGTATAAACTTCGATCCATTAAAAAATCAAAAATCCATTAAGTCCCAAAATATTTTAGGTCCGATTTACATGAATATTTTTTAAATTGTAGATTTGTAGAGGAATGCAGATGTGCTCAATTTTGACACAGTAGGTGTAAGAATTGCATTGGATTTTTGAATATAGTTTACAACGTATTGTGGTAAGTGCGAGCAAGAAAAAAATTGATACATAACTTTGGCGTACATTAACAATTCCTTTTTTAATTAGAATCAATATGTGTCGTAATATGGGAGATATGAATAAATAAAATAATGACGATGTGTTATGGTAAAGTGTATAAGAAGCGGAATTGAAACCGGTGCACAGGACCGCATTTATCTTGAAATTTCGTCCTATATATTTAGCAGTGGCATTGAGATTCGAAGAGTAGTTGAAAACGTGCATGGGAGTCCGTTACTGGAACATAAATTCAGCCCGATGAACTATCAACGGCTCCGCGCTGGTGTAAAGAGAATGAACAGACAGACTGGTATGCTGCGTCGGAAATCATTTCATTGTTGACCGCTCCGTGTGGCGGACAATAATGCTGATATACAATAAAGAGCTACCGACGGTTTCAGTCTGCTGTCGTTTTTATATGGATTCAATTTCCATCGTATACACTTTAACACTATGATTTTTGTACACGTAGATTTCAACGAAATAAAATCCCGAACTTTTCAAAAATCAAAAAATAAATATTTCGCTACAAAAAAATACAGATTATTTGAGACGTAAAAACATTCTCACCAAATTACATTCAAATCAAATTTTTTTTTGAACGATACAAATAAAAAATGAGAAAAATAAGTTTTTGGCGTTTCTCTAAATAGTTTTGAGGTTATGTTGAAAAATGGCTGAAATAAAAGTTCTAAATCTTTCAATTATCTGCATTTTTGAATTTTACCTTTGTTCGATAGAGGGTCTAGTTCAGCTGGAAATCGTAAAAGAATACGTTTCACCCCTAAAAACACCCCCTTTTCCACTCCACCCTACTTCGCTGGTTATTTGTTGGGGTGCAACTGATTTTGCCCCATTTATATATTAAATCTACATTTTTCGACCATCCATATACTGCTGTACTAAGAATAAAAGAAAATAGGTGAAACCGTCAATCATGGAGCCATTCGTGTGGATTTGCAAAGCAGGATTAAGAAATAATTGCGATACCAAATCAACATGGTATAGACACTAGAGTGTATCACTTCATGGACGTAAAAATTGGAATATTTTTTGAACTATAAATGTATAAAAAAAAAATAAATAACGTATTGAAAATGACTTTTATACGTTCTTATTTAGTGCACTGAATTTATATGTACGTGGCAGAAGTGTTTCATTTTAACAAATTCTCTTTTACGTAAAGAGAACTATTTTACAGTCAAAGGCAATATCGATCTGCGGCCATGAGAAGAGACACCCGAAGAAGTGAATATAAGAATAAAATGTTGAAATAACGCAAAGCGAGTGAGTGTGACTCACATTGCTGTCAGTATCTCGGGGTTGGCATGTTTCTTGTGAGGGTGAGATATCGGCGTGGAGCACCCTTTGTAGTTCTAGCACCTATAAGCCACATTAGACCAACTAAACACTAAACTAACGTTAGGGACACCAACATACCAACATTCAGTTTGCTACATTGCATTCGCGGATATTGTTCAGGACATTCCAACTAGGTACACATCTAACACCAGTGCTAAAAACACCGTGAAGTGCTTGTGAGGCAACGATTTCAGATCTTATTATCCAGCAATCAACAATTTTGCACAGATTTTTTTTACAATAATTATCTGTTCGCCATATTGTATTACTAAATTTTACTTCATTTATTCTATAAGTTCTAATATATTAATAAATAAGTAATAAGTAAATCTGAAATAGTTCCAAACTTTTTGAAATATTGCATTATGTACCTGCAAACGTACTTTCATACAACAGGGTAGATTTTTGTTATTGATTAATTGAAAAGTAGTTGATATGCAAAGTATCTACACTCGGGGCAAAAAACGCAATAAAATTTAAGGTCTCATAACTTTTTTATTTTAAGTTAAATTTTCATAATTTTTTTAGCAAACTGTAGATAAAACGATCAGTTTCAACTTGCATATCCAGTATTTTGTTATATGCTTGCGTTTTAGTCATTATACGGAGTTAATTAAAATGTTGTAGAACCTTAATTTTAAAATACGGAGAAGGAACGGAAAAAGATTTGCAGAGTGTACGTTCAGCCCCCGTTTGAGCTATGGAGGAGGTTCAGTAATGGTGTGGGCTCTCGGAATATCCAGAGAGGTGCCCACTGGGTTAGTGGTAATCGATGGATCCTTGACAGCGTACCGATATATTGAGGAAATATTAACCAATTACGTCGTATATTTTAGTGGATTTATCGGCGATCGCTTTATTCTAATGCAGGATAATGCGCAGCCGCATATAGTATATATCAACTAAATAAACGGACCAGCTTGTTCGCTTGATCTTGACCCCATAAAGCATGTGTGAGACATGCTTGGTATGCGAGTCAGACAACACGAAGTAGCTCCGGCTACGGTAAATGAGCTTCGCTTAGAGTTTCAGGAGGAATGGCAAAATATCCCTCAAGGTGATAATCGTAACCTTATTGCCAGAATGAACCGACGTATGCAGGCAGTTATAAGAGCTAGAGGTGGCAATACAAAATATGAACCTAAATTTATTGTAAAAAGTACGTTTCTTCAGATTAGTTAATGTACAGTTGAACTGGATTGTTTTGAAGTTTGATTTTGAAATTTTAATTTTTTATGTTGCTATAATTGTTTATTAAAACCAAACAATATGTTGTTGTGTTTTTATTTCATTTTTATGAAGAAAAGGCATGGTTGTCACAAAAATTTATTTATGTGGTATTTTGAAAGAATTTTGTTGTGAAATTGATTTTGCTCTGAAAAATTAATTAATACCATGAAGACATGAATTAAAAAACAAAATGTAGAAAAGGCATGGTTCTTCACAAAAATTGGTATTTGGCTAAAAATTGGTTATGAAATTATTAAACAGAGTGTTTTAAAATTGTGTTCTACAACAACATTTTAATTAACCCTGTATAATTACTAAAACGCAAGCATATAACAAAATACTGGATATGCAAGTTGAAATTGATCATTTTATCTACAGTTTGCTAAAAAAATATAGAAATTGAACTAAAAATAAAAAAGTTATGAGACATGAGGAAAGTTATGAGATATTTTACCAAATATTAACTTGTTACGTTTTTTTGCCCCCGTGTGTAGTAGATATATATGTACCAAAAAGCAATAAAATTAACATTCCTCTACATTTTAAGATATCGATGGGGAAAATTAGTACGTTGGAAGCGAAAAAATCCTATGGTCAAAATAATTTTTTCGATAAACGTTTAATTTAAATATCATAAATTTCATGCGCGAAAGTCTATTTTTTGCATCGGGACATTTGTGTTAAAGGAAAAATATGTCGAGACAACGCATCTTATAAAAACATACAATTTATCATTTTGCTGCAATGCTTCAATGGCATTTTATTTAAATCGAACCGATTACCGATAGCATTATTTTGACGATATAATTTTTTCGCTTCCAATGTACTAATTTTCCCCATCGATATCTTCAAATGTAGAGGAATGTCAATTTTATTTCTTTTTGGTATTGGATCTGCCTTTGTCGACATTTCTTCTTGAAAATAATTGACCCAAAGAAAGGGCTATTTTCAAACGCAACCGTCATCGTCATCTTGAATTTAAAAATTTAGCCATTTCGAACGACACCCAGCTCATTCAAATCTGTTAATAAACAATTAAACAAAAGATTTATGGCCAAACCTTAAAAAAATCACCATTTTTGGCTCACCCTGTATATTTCTTGAAAGGGGTTTACGTATTTAAACATACAAGGAGAAAGGAATGGAACACTATTACAACTACTCTTCAATATATAAATATAAATAATTAAGCAATGAAATGAAATTATATAATCTTTAGAAACACTACCCTGTACTACAAGGACCTAAAGCTTTGCGGCGCACGCGAACTGCGAAAAACTGCTTGTAATTAGACATAAAACTCTTGATCCACTCATCAACCATATACTGCGGTACGTGAAAACCCGTGGCATTTTGTGAGACAATTTTTTTCTTTGACACAATTGCTTCAGGTCCCCAAGTAAGTGATTTGCCCCGCAAGACACTCGAGAATTTTTAATTGTTCATCCTCTAGGGGGCCTTTTTCAAAACTACCCTAAATTTTCCAGAAATGTATTAATCGTGCAACGTTAATTAATGCTGCTGAACGTTAATTAATTAATTAATTATTTAATTAACTAAAAGTTCTTAACGAAACATGAATCCTTTTATCGAATGGAACAGAAGTACTATAAAAAAGCGTATATAGTAGGTCCATATAAGTAAAATATTTTTGTAGCCTTTTTTTTCGCAAGTTACAGGAAAATAATTAAGTATAAATTAATAATCAATAATCAGAGAGTCGTAGCTGTAGGGGGAAGGGGGGTAATTATACCTTGCCTATGCCACTGAACGTCATCTTAAATGGACAGTTTTTCTCAATTTAGATATTTTGCGTAGTTCTTCTTCTTGGGTTACCTTCTTCCTTTGGAAAGGCAGACAAGACGAGGAGAGGTAAAGGTGTACGGATAGCGATACCTGTTTCCCTTGAAACTGTATCCCTCAATATTAATTGAGATCTGAGATCAACTGATCTGGTGCCTTACAACAAATCCTGTAGTGTCGCAGAGAAATTTGGGAAATTTTAACAAACAAAACTGTGACCTTCAAACTATTTTTTGGCATTGGATTCGGTCCTAGTATATCTACGGAACCGACTCCAGGACCAATTCTGTTGAACGATTAAAAAATCTCTAGTGTCCTGCGGGCCAAACCACTTAGTTGGGTATCTGGAGCAATTGTGCCAAAGAAAAAACACAAAATCACAAAATGCCACATTTTGCATGTATTTGTTATGTGTACCGCACCCACTAATAGATCAACAGCACAATAATTATCTAAAAGCCTCTAACACATAATACAAGTACTATCAGACACATACATCTAGTAAGATATGGATAACAGTAACAATTAGTGATATTTCTTGGGTTGGGACAAATAATTATTACATATCTTCTGGTGAAAGGTATTACCGTTTTGTAAAGTAGCAATTGAAAATGTTTCATCACACACATTTTTTTATTAAAGCTATGAGAGGCCACAAAAGTTTCTATTTAAACTTTATACACCCACTAAAATTAATAGTTATATATTCTATTTGAGTCGATTTTGATTGAATGCTGTCGTCTAAGCACCAGAGTCAATACAATGGTTTTTAACAGTATAATATGCTAGATGAAATATATTTTTTGAATTTATATATTGATTTTCAGCAATACCTTTCACATACTTGATACCATTTCTTCAAGAAAATACTTTTTTTTTAAATGATATCTTCAGAGAAAACGTCTTCTACGCTAGTTACTTTTTAAATGTTTAGACATCAGAATATGTTGTTGGTGACAAATAAAAATATACCTACTTATTTCAACAATACGTCTACCAATATAGATCTATTAACAGGTCTCTTTGTACAAACTGGATAATAGAAGCTGTGAAAGAACTTGCAAATTGTTTCATTTTATTATAATACTCTAAAGGTGCATTTAAATTAGTGCCAACAGAAGCGACCGAACGAATTCGTTTGGTTAAGCTCGCGTGCTAAATATAGTCCAGGCACATTGGAGGTTTCACCTCGGAATGAGAGATAAGTTGTAAACTTGTATAAACCTTTATTTTGGCATTCTAAAAGTTGTCTCAAAAGCCTTATAAAATGTCGTGTCTGCGTCTTAAGATATTCAAGGTCAAAGGTGAAAGGTTTTTTGCTTATATCTCTGAAACTATGCGTCCCAGCGATAAGGCCTTTCCATCCAAAATTTAATCTGACAAAATGTGCAACAAGAATGACTCCATTCATATTTTTTAGTATCTCGTATGGTTTCCGAGATCCCCGCGCTAAAATTGTGAATTCGCAAATTGTGAAAAAAATTGCCCGACTTTATTTTGCCTTATTTGATTAGCTAACTCGAAGCCCCTTCGTCCTATGAAAAAAAGTCATAGAAAAGAACGTTGTAGACCATCAAATTTCCTTCAAGAATATATGATATTTTAGTATTGTAACTTTCAACGGATTTTGAACGGATTAGCGACGAATTCGAGTGTTCGCTATAATTTAAATGTGCCAACCTTGTAGAGAATAAACGAACGAGTGAATACCTAGGAATTCATTCCTTCGTTCGTTCGCTTCTGTTCGCTTCAATTTAAATGCACCTTAATAGACAACATCTAATTATTATATGCCGTTTTTACACTTCCAACTTTAAAAAAACATGAGGCTGATGGAAAAGTTCTTTGTATACATAGGTATATATAGCTTATTAAGACTTCGTATATATATATATATATATATATATATATATATATATATATATATATATATATATATATATATATATATATATATATATATATATATATATACATTAAAGAATAGGTATAAAAATAGAATAATTAAAGAGATTATAGATATAAATTGATAGGAATGTTGGTATTTGAAATAATTTGCATGCCTTCACTTCTTACCCCCCATATCTGTGCAGGGGTGTGGGGTGACTTTGACTTTTTAAATGGCGACCTCTATTTTTTATCGCGGATTCGGATTTTCCGACTAAAAATACAAAGGTTTTATCTCAAAAATTTCTTGTCAATAATGATAGATGGCGCTGTAAACAAGTCAAATTAGGAGGTTAAAAAATTCACGGGGTATATACAAATTTTCCAGTTATTGATTATTTCTAAATCTGGTCAAACGCAAGAAAATTAGAACGCTTTTTAAAAAGATATCATAATAAAATTAAAATAAGTATTTCTTCGAACAAATAGACCCCGCAGCATGCCTAACACTACAAATAAATGATATAGCCCACAAGCTGACTGGCGTTATTGCTGGTGACTAAATTGGTGATTGGTGCAAAGCAAGCTGATGGAACTCACTTTGCTGCTAGTCTGCGCGGCGTGGTGTGATGTGTCACACGAAGAGGGATCCGCGTGGAGTACCCGCTGCAGGTCTAGCACCTATAAAGCGTAAAGTACACACCACAGAACTTTTTGTCTACATCGATTTCTATATGCGTGTGCAGTCATTGAAAGGGCGCGTGATTTGGGGTTTACAGATTGCCTCTCGTTTTACAGCAATAGGTTTAAAAAGTAGAAATAAAGTTTAAAGTAAAAGCAAGCTGTAAAAAAAGATATGAAATGTTGCTACGCTACGATTGTTTAATTAATCTGATAAGTTAATGTGGATTATTTTTCGATATGTTTTTACTTTTCAAAATTAATCGTGTAATTATTCTGCTTTTCGCAATTTGGGCTTCTCGATTATTAAAATGAAACAGTTGTTGAACAAAAAATTTCTTGCACTTCGTAGGCTATCAGTGATATTTCATTCCTTCATTTCATGGACTGAAGTGTTACTTTTAATCCCTCGGGCATTAAGCAAAAAAATGCCCGCTATGGTTAAGTTGAAACTGTAATTTCATCAAGTAATTCAAGTCTCAAGAGCCATTTAGTCAACAGCAAAGTGATATTTCTATGGTAGTAGTCACTACATTCCTACTGTGCATACGATTATCTCTTAAAAATTGCTTTATTGTTCAGTAGCTAGTGGACAAATTGTATGCGCTTGTTATATTATATTATACTACTCACTTCTGAAGTAGAGTGCATTTTGCTAAAATGTAAATGTACACAGGCAATAAACTGACGCAGTAACCCTATTTGGTCCAATTCGGGAAAAGTACTTGATTTTTATTTCTTAGTGATCTTAGTGTTCCTAAAACAATTTTTAACCAAATAAAAACTTTTAACCAATGTTTAAAGGTGTTTGAAGATCTGTAAGTTTCTCAGATCAGATCTCATTTTACTTGTTTTGTTTCCTTTCTTTACAAGCTGACATAAAGTACTGTAAGGAACCTCTGTTAGCTTTGACACATTTCTCACTGTAGATTTGCCACTGTAGATTTGAACTGTAGATTTGCCATCTCCTATGTGCACAGGATCGTGTTTTAAGTTGTTATACACATTCCGTCTTCCTTCTAAATCTGAATCGTCGGATTCAACCTGGGGTTCTAACAAATCCTTAGCAGGTTCGTTTTCAATATGGGGATCCACATTTTCACAATATTTCTTCCCAATGGCCTCAAAACAGTAGAATTTTTCTCCCACGGTCGAAACATTGTTTACTATAAACTATTGCAACAGTCTGGTTAACAGTGAAACTCTGCGGGCAATACGAAGCACGAAATAGTTAATTTAGGGTGTGGTTGCTACTATACATACACTCCTCAGAAAAGCCAAGCCCGACCCTGCCGTTTTTACTTAGGACGAGGCATAATCCTATAATTGATAATGTTTTGGATATTATGAAAAAAGAGGCAAGTGATGGTATCTCTATCCCACTTTTCAACTTTAAGCAGCGAATACTAAAAGCCACTTGTACTGGCATATCCGACAGGAGTTATAGCAAAGTTTCTGATGAACAAAAAGCTGTTGTGGAAACACCCGGTATGTCATTTTCATCGCCTTTCAGAAAGAAAAGGAAAATTAATTCTCCAGATTGTTATCTAGGAAAAGTTGGTCAAATTCAATACGAGAAACAACCTACGAGAATTATATAATTGAAAAATTGAGGACATCTTTAAAGGGATTGTATTTTGATGATTCCATTACTAAATATATTCAACGATAATTTATGTAGGTATATTATCAAAGCTACAGGCAACTGAAAATATTACAGGCTCTGCCACTACTTTATAGAAGCTTCTTTAAAAAATGGATTTGTATGGAAGAAGAGCTTTGACAATCGGCTGGTTTTGATTGAATCTTACGACGTCAGACTGAAAAGAACCGAATTTATAAAAAAAATACATTTAGAAAAGAAAAAAGAAACATTATTTATGCATACGAGACGTATATTCATAGCTCTTACACACAGGAAAAGGATTGGGTTGACAAAAAAATAACTTTCTAAAGGCTCCAATTTCAAAAGGGGAAAAATATTGGTCATAGTTCACGCTGGCGAGGAGAACGGATTTGTCAAAGATGAACTTCTTATTTTTCAGTCAGGTAAATAAATATAATTAATTTTTATTCATAAAAATACCCTATGAAATGATTTTTTTAAGATCTAAATCGGGTGATTATCATGACGATATGAATGATCTAAATTTTTAAAACTAGTTAAAGACTCAATTAATGACTAACCTTCCACCAAATAGCGTGCTTGTGTAAAAATGCATCTCATCACAGTGACTGATGAGAAACAACATTCCCACTAAAAGATGAATAATTTTTTTTCAAATAAAAAATGGAATATTTTTTTATTTGAAAAAAAATGGAATCACTGAAAACAAAACCAGAATTATCCAATCCGGATTATCATATTACCATATTATTAAGGTTATGCTATAGCCCCTATGTACATTTTTAGCAAAATGCACTCTAAAGCAAAATTCCACGTAAAAATCGACGTAAAAAATGAAAACCACAAAACCAGGCTTCATAAATTTCTATATTAATTAATATGCTGTCTGCGAGAGCGATAAAAGGATCTCTGAATTTTTGCGTAGTATAGTCTAAATTTAAGTACCTCCATTTACAACAATTCATGAGATTAACCAACAATTATACCGTATCTCCCATAAACACTTTATTCTAATTACTTACTGCATTTCAGTTTAATCGTAAATGAAATGTACCCATTGGGACAAATACACGAGAGAAAAATACACAAGTATAAATAGAAATATACAGTTTTGATCCTGATATATAGTAAAATTTTCACGGATTTCTATACACAAAATGTGAAAACGATTATTGCCTTTGTAGTTTTAAAGGGATTTTTAACCTCAAATTGCTCGAAAATTGCTAGATGTCGAAAAGTTACACTAATAACTATTTATTTATATTTGAGGCGATAGAGAAAAATAAAAATCTGCAATACCTTCATTGGCGTACAAGTTAGAGGTGACAAAATCCTATATACTACAAAACTTATTCAATTTCATATTATTAAATTTTTTCACTAACATTTTCAGTTTAGAATTAAATGACGTGTTTAGAATTAAATGATGAGTTTAGAGTTAAAAGAAATTATCATGACTAGACCGCAGGTAAAACAATCTGCAAACCACAAATGATAAAATATATACCTATACCATATGGCGTATTTAATTTTACTGCAGTGTCGCATTTCATGCTGTTTTAAAATGCCTGATTATAGCGTTGTTCAAAACGCAATGTAAAAATTCGTATAAAAATGTATGATGCAGCAGTTTTTAGTGCCTTAACGTGGAAACTCATGCGAAGGGGAACATACACATCATTATTTATATTTATACGTCATGCATACCGTTTTACAGAAATAAGACAGTCGATAGTGAGAATTTTAAAATGTCTTGAATATTTTATGTCATACTAGTTCATTATTGTGTTTTTATTGCTTAGTTAACAACTTAACAGTGCACATTGTGCTCGCGCGGGCATAAAGTGCACATTATGGCTCCGAATTATTTTACCGAATACAGTATTTCCCTAGAAACATGAAATTGATTTTTTTGATTTCTCCTCTATATTCATATTGTGGATGCAATAACGAACTAGTATGATACAAAAGTTTGTATGCACCGCGGGTATTAAGTAGATGTGTATGCTCTTGGGTGACTTACAAAGATTGTCGCCAACAGGCCGTAAACATCTACTTAATACCCTTGGTGCATAAATAACTATTAGAGTCGAGGTCCTTCAAATATAACTTGACAGTAAAAAAAAATGTACTAATTATAAAAGAACAATTCATTGGATTGGTTCCTCCAAATATACATATACAATAAGGTGTAACGGAAAAAATAAAATTACAGATTGTCAGGAAAAATCTTATTAAATAAGAGATAACAAAAATTAGGTGTTTTTATCATAAACCAGTGACTAAAATATGAGCCACTTTTTTTTGCGGAATCTAAGTAGGTACTACTGACATTCCACACCCTGTAGGACCGTAACACGCTTCTAACAAAAATAAATAGTGTCAGACCAGCAGTTAATTAATAACATTTCCTAATTGAGAAACATGTGGAATATCTTGGTCGCCTTGTTATATTTTATTTATTTATTTATTTTTACCAAGTGTCATCATCACCAGTTGATAACCCATTAGCGGTAAAAAATACTTAATTATGGCTTACTCCAAAACCTCTCAACTCCGCATCTTCCGCGAAGGCACTAAAAGGGTGTTTATGAAAATGATAAATAAGCAGTAAGTAGTGAGCACTTACCACTAGCATGTTATGCTATCTTGACTACTTACAGTGAAGTGTACAGTGAAGAGAGAGAGCGATAACAACACTTACCGCATCCTAAAATGCAAACAACAACTTCATGCGGTTTTACAACATCGAGCAATCCTTAATAATCTATATAGTAACTAGATTAATGCAACATTAGACAAGCGTCATACTGTGGAGGAAATATGTGCTTTGGGGGGGCAGTTTAGTACCTTACTCGACCGAAATTATTTGTGTATTTCATTAGACATGTCATTTCAATGGAAAATCATACCATTTAAAACATTTACAATTTTAATAAGATAGGTACTGCTTTGGAATACTGGAATTTTAATATAAGTTCCCCAAATGTAGCTTATTGAAGTAGAGAAGCAAAAGGTGATGAAAATAAAAGCGACCCAACACATAATGTTCGTCTTTTTAGTCGTCGATTTTAGTTTCTCCCCATCAAATGCGCTTCGACTTTCGTAGCGAAGAGTATAATTACTTACAAGATATTTTGTGAAACTGATGAAACATTCTGAGGAAACTCAATTCGTTTTTTAATGCAATACGATGCTAATCATCTAAAGTATAATTTAGATGATTAGCGGAATTTACGGAATCTACTTACGGAATCAATCAATTCATTCATATTGATTTTAGTGCCGCTTAATAGAATTTATTGTAAATTCGAATGCATATTGTCATTACCAATTTGCAAACAAAATCCTATGCAATAGGATTGCTGACGGGGATGTATAAAACGTGACAGGCAAACTTTCGATTGTGGTGGAAACATAGCTATCCTCATTGGTTAGCAGGTACCTGTCAATCTGTTCTCAAATACGCGTAAAATAAAATTGAAATTTCAAAGTGGCATGACAATATGAATTCGACTGTACTTGCCAGTTTATGACTTATTACGCCATATGCATTATTAAATGGATTAGTATAATTTTTGTCATTTTGGTGTTTAGTACTTTTACAAGCCTTTTCGAGAAACCCATACAATATCTGAGACAGTTAACGTTACAGTTCTTGAGATATTGCCACTTTTTAACATTATTTAAAATACCTGGTGTTATTCTTCTCATCTCTGTCGTAATTGGTTCTTTTAAATCATCTAAATTAAAAGAAGTTCGTTTTAAAAACTTAATATTGAAATAACAACAAAATACATTAATACGGGCTAAATATGGCGATCCAGCTGGCTATTCTAGCATAAGGAGTTGGTGCTCGATCCTGTTGAAACCAGATGGTCTCATTGGGAAGCTCATCTAAAGCTGGCACAAGCTCATCCCTGAGAACTACTAAGTATATTTGCGCAGTAAGATTATCTAAAAAGATAGGACCCACTACAAGATTATTGATCTCTGTTTAGAGCAAACGTAGAGTCGTCAGAAAAAAGAATATTCTCTAAAGATACAACATGTGTATCAGGTAAGTGCATAATTTTTCGAAAAAATTGATTTCGACAATCTGTATGGCCCTCTGTTAATTCCTGTACGAATTGAAGCTTACACGGATGACGTTTTCCTTTTTTAAAATACTTTAATACGGTCGTAAGGCTGATATAATTGTCCGCAGCTACCTGACGTGAGGAAGCTGTAGGAATTTCTTGAATAGCTAAAACCTAAAAGGACGTTCATTTTGCAGCGTCGCCAGCAAATTTTAGGTGTCTTGGCAAAGGTTTTACGTCACCATATTTACGGTACGCATCTAAGTATTCCATACGTTCAACTGGCAATGATAGAAATACTTGTTTTCTATATATTTTCTACATATCTATAGAAAATAATGTTAATCGGTAGACCTTGTGACAAAATTCATATGACATAACAAACTAAATATTTTTGTGAAATATCCAACATGTAAATGTTCCTTTATTATATGGTTAGACGACCGTGTGACAAGAGTAATTGTGCTTTAGGGCACTAGAAATATAATTGTGTCTTCTATGTGATACCATAAGCATGTAAAATAAATGAAATTAAGCGGCATTTTATCTGATTCAGCTTTTTTGCGAAATTTTTCAGCGTTTTGAAATTTCTGAATTGATTCCATAAGTATATATATATATATATATATATATATATATATATATATATATATATATATATATATATATATATATATATATATATATATATATATATATACCACACGATATGTACACATTTTAATCTTCCATTAAAAAAATACCATGAATATAAATTAGCAAAAGCAAGCTAACGAATACGCTACATCTGGGCACCATTACGAACGGTTTGTTCGAGGAAAAGTTAACTCCCATTAAAGATAGATTCTTATCAAGTCAGTAACCTACCTTGTAATCTATTAATTAAGTCTAGTACATAAAATCGTAATCATCCATTTAAATGAATAAGAGCAAATTAAACCGCGTAAACCACTTTGTTATGTAAGCAGAATGTTACTTGGAAACTAGTTTTGAATAGCCGCCAGGACATGCAATATAAATCTCTTCAAACGGATAAAATTACCACGTGGTGGGTGATTTGTGCACACAGTTGCCATCAGATATTGAATAACTGAGCTTTACGAGACGCTGGAAAATGCACGTGGCATAAGATTAAGGAAACCTCTGGTTTATTAGCTTTTATTGATCCAATATGTAAAAAGTCGCTGTAAGTAACATGGTTAACAAAATCATTAATCATTATTATATACAGTCAAAGGAGATACATATACAGAAGCATATATTTAATTATAAATTGAGTTATTAGATCACCAGTAATCAATCGATCAATAAAACGCATGCTTGTTCTCATTTGAGTAACGCATGAGATTGGAGTTGCTCATCGATGAGGCTAAACTAGTCTGGTTTGATGAGTTCGAACTCCCATGATAAAAAAGGTACAACATCGAACACAACAAATTTAAAAGGTGGAAATGGTTGTAAAACAAGTAAAAATCAGGTTAGTACTCCTAGTAAAATTTTGTTAATTATTGTTATGTTTTAAGAATTTTTGAATTTAGCTCAAAAAATGAGAATTCTTCTTTAAAGCACCTGCTTGAAATATACACAATTTGTGAAAGATAATTAATTGCTATATTTTGTTTTATTAGATAATGATTTTAATAAAAGTACATTTGATAACATCGCTTTTTCTTACTATAGTATGAGATCTCTTTTATGCATACAAAAAAATATAAATTTAAATATAAAATTTGTGTTTCGCAAAAACTATTTTTCGCTGACAGACTAATTTTTATGCATATCTACCTATCTCACTTAATTTCAGAAAAAAAACAGGAGGCATTTCGACGTGGCACTGAAAATATTTTTCTTCCAAATAAAACCGTCGCGGCGCTTAAAAAGTAAGTCTGCCATAGTAAAAACAAATTTTCTTTCAAAACGTATTTGCATGTATAAAAGGGATCTAGAATAATAATTTAGAATTGAAATATTTTTTTTGTTAGCAACGGTCATACCACATTTTTTTTGATCTTGATGCAGTGTTTGATGCATTCAAAATTACGTATAACAAATTAATTAACAAAAGTGATAATATATTAGAGAGATCTTAAGCTTCACTTTAAAACAAAAATCAAGGTCTATGAAGTGCACTTTCATAAAAAAGTAATGTCTAACAAAAGGTCTGTTAGAAGATAAACAACAAATATTGTCAGGCAGACAAATTTTTTCTATTTTTAGTTTTTAGTTTGCAACAAGGGCTGCAACAAGAGTTTCACCTTTGTGTCATGGGTGCTTGGTTTATAATCTGAATTACACTTTTGACTTGTAATAAAGGGAAAATTAAATTTAACCATTATTGCACGCTTCTTAATATATTCGCTCTAGATGGTTTGCGATTCATAGAGTTTCCCTTAGCATAGGGGTATGTCTATCATTAACAGATCTCTGTTTCTACTGAATTTCATCCAATTTAAGAAGTTGAAACAAAATATTAGAAAGATATAAGAATAAGAATGCATGACATTAAAGTACCCAAAAGTAAATATATTCATTTTTAACACATACTTCAAGTTCAAAGTGGTTCGTTCTCTCAATATTGAATGAAAACAAATAGTAAGTAACTGGTATAAAACCATCAATTAATTAAAAGTCCGCTAAAGCCAAGCCTCGGCAGCCAATTAATGATTACTACGTCGATGTTATTTTTAGATTTACACTTTCTATATGGTGCAGATTTGAGCCAAGATAAAATTAGTTTTAACCATGACACTTGGTAAGTATCGGTGACGAAGAACTACTTTTTGACCAATGCATTGACGATATATGCAGACGATATCGATATCCCTTACCATATTATTAGACTGGATGCTCCAGCTTTAGATGAGACTTGGGAGCAAAGATAAAATTAACTGTAACCATGACACCTGGTTGGTGTTAATTTCAAATTGATTAATTCCAAAAAAACTAGCAGGTCGCTATTCAATGACAAATTGCTCTATGGATTAAGAAATTCACAATTTGGTTTAGATAACTCACTAACAGCCGATATCCTTTACCATATTATTAGACAATATGCTGAGATCAGAAGATATACTGAGACGATATCCTGAGAAACTCGGACTTGAGGAACTGGGAGATTATACAATAAGAAGTTCCAAACTTCCAAGTTGCATAATTTGCAACTGGTTTTTTTGAAAATGGGACCAGAAAAAAAAACAGGAAAATGAAAGAACTAGATAGAAGCGGTAAGTATGTTGAACCTGGATTATAACCTGGAATGGATGAACCTAATGACAGGTGCTTAATGGTCGTACTAATATAAAGTTGAAGTATGATTTTGGGCCCCCCTGAGTTGCGAATTCCCAGTAGCCTTAAGGTACACTTGAGGTACATTTGCCACGGATACCCGGCAATATCATGCGTAAGTAACACCTTTTCCTCAAGTACCGTGTTATGTGTGGCGTCAGCTCCAGTCTATCAGCAGTCAATTGAACTCTATCCGGGCTTCTGGATGAATTTCCTCCAGTGCCGTAACTGATCCACGACCAACTAAAATGTGAGTTTCTACAGTCGACATAGCTTCCAAGGCCAGCACCCGATTCTTTAACACTTGGACATAACGAATCAGCCACTTTGGCGTAGTCCCATTTGGTCAACCAAATGACCTAATTGTATTTCCAATGACCTCTGATAACACCTTTACCAAACAACGCTGCCTTAATTAGTAACCAAAGATAGAGACAACGTTTTTTGATTCGAAGTTTGAAGAATTTGTTTTGTTTCACTTGATATATAGTTATCTCCAGTACGTAAAAGGGGTAAGGTACGGCACTATAAATATAAGCACAGCCTGGGGAACATTCTAGAAGTCACTAGTAATCCAGACCGTAGTCCGTAATACATCCTCATTGAAATAGAGTATATCATACAGTACCTATGTAAGTTAGTTATGGGACGAAGTTGATAAAAATTCATTGGGATGAAGTGATATATTCTACCAAAAAGTGAGATAATAAACCAGTGATTTCCTTACTCCTATGTGTCCCTGAAATACACTACTAAAAAAATGAAAGTAGTTGATCATATTTTGAGTTATTCAATTTAAATTTGAAATACGCGTTGAACTATCATTTATTTAAGTAATTAGAAATTTTTGGGCGAATGGTCTCAAATGTTTGACCCCATAAAAAAACATTGAAACAAAATGATTAAAGAATAAATGTTTAAGCAGGCTGTGAGCGATTTTAGTGTAAAAGAATGGTGATATAAGCCTGAGATGGTTCGACCAAACAATAATAATGCTTAAAAATTAACCCCGATTGAAGATAGTAGAGCTAACATTTCTTAGCTGCATCACACAGATTGTGCATAGCAGTTGTCATTTTGTAATAAAATTGTTCAAAATTATCCAAATTGAAAGATTTGTTTCTTCTGAGGTGGTCAAAATGTTTTTTGTTTTAATATGTTAAATTAATTAATTGTTAAAATCAATTTGTTTTTATTAATAAATGATGGTTCAAATATATATCAAGTTTGATTTAAATTACTCGAAATATGATAAAAATATTGGGGTCCAAAAAAGTGACTACTTATTTTTTGAGTAGTATACTTGGGACCTAGAATTTACTGATATATCATGTACTGAAAAACACAAGTCTTTGGGTATTTCTCACCAATCAACAACAATAAATTCAGGTGTATCCATGGTTAAATAGTATAATTTAACCATATCAAGCGGCGATATATCAAAAAATTCTTGTATCAAACTAAACACTCAGTGTGCGTGTGCACTGTGCATTTGAATGCTGTTCAGAATAACACAGTGACGTGTGCCTATTCAAAATGCAATGGTGAGAACGTTGTAGTCATTAGTGCGTTAACTATCTTGCACAGTCAATTAAAAAATATTTCTTACATTAAAAATTGGCGACATTGGGTGCTGATAAAGATTAAAAACATTCCAGAGAGGAATTCTATAAGGCGCATTTTTTGACGATTTAAAACATTTTGATGACTTAAATCAGAAGATTACTTTTTATCGATCAGGGTTTTTTCCATTAGAGGCCGAAGGTGATTTTCTTTTTGCACAGATGCCTAAAAATTGATACGGCAAAATGGCTATTTATGATACAAGTGTGAAAATGACGTGTTTATGGCACGCATATGAACATGCCTTAAACACCCTTTTTACACGTTTATCACTCATGTCTGAAAAGTTTCGCACTAGTGCGAAAAATCATTTACTTTTTGCACTCGTGCGATAAAGTATCACTTTTCACACTCATATCTCTGCCGAAACACGAGCGAGAAAAATTATTTTTTTGAGGTTTTTGCGGATTGATAGGAAATTCAATAACGATGAATGTGAAAGTATAAGAAAAAAATTAGTTGTTTTCTAGTATTTATTTATAACAATTGAAACACGCACTTAGGATGGATGGATCATATTCCGTAGCTTTTAACCGACACTGCACTTATCAGCACCCTCTGTCTATACCCGATGGAAACAATGAATTATTTTGACTAAATAAGATTGAAATCGCTCACCTTCCTGGCATTCGTGGCCTTGAGGTCCGGCTGCAGGGCTATGTTGGAGAAGGGCACCTCCATGGAGTACTTGATGGAGTGCAGCAACTGGACCACCACATTGGAGACGTTCTTGAAGGAGAGCTTCCGTCTCTGGGCCGCGCCGAGTGCCGATCGGACCTGTAGCGTGTTGAACAACAGTGGCTGGAAGAGATCCGCCGGGGGGCCGGGGGAGGGCGAAAGGTTAGTCACGCGGGGTTAGCACCAGGTGCCGGTCTAACTACGGGGTAGCTTGGGGATGGAGTAACTACTTTAATGGCTGGATAGCAGCTTCTAGATCTTTGGCTATTACTCTGGTACTTATTGTCTGAATTATGCCTGTTAATATATTTTCGTGAAAATACGGTTTAGTTGCTTAGAAATGCATATGTCGTAGGCGGCTCTGACAAAAAATAGTGCTGGAAAAAATAGCGTGTAACTATAAGCGCTTGGACAAAATAGCGCGTTGGTAAACAGCGCCTGTTAAAATAGCGCGTAGCTAAACGGCGTCTGTTAAAATAGCGCTACAATCTAATAAGATGTTGAAATTTAAAATAGTATATGCGGTAATAACGCTGTACGAAAACAATAATATGTCTCTAATAACGCTTGATTGCACCTAGTGAAAATCCTTGATGAATTCACAGCGCACCACGAGTATAGCCCAATATTTTAAAAAATATATACCTATATATATATATATATATATATATATATATATATATATATATATATATATATATATATATATATATATATATATATATATATATATTTATACATTTTTATTAAGTCATTAAACTACAACATATATACGAATGTGTGTAAACGAAACTAAAATCAACAACACAATCAAAAAGTTTTAGAAAACTACAAAGTCAAATTGTAAGACAAAGATTCTAAATATTCCTTAATAAATCGAAATGAATATCCCTCGATCAATAATTTTAGTCGATTCTTTTGAATGACATACTTATTATTGTTAGATTCTTTCTTCCTTATGCCCGATTTAAATCTGTTGATTCGAATCTCGGAAAACATATGTTCTTTTCTAATTTGTTCGATGAGAACAAGAAAAGAAGGATGATGACAGTCTAACATTTTTTGGAAAGAGTTATGCCAAGCTTCCAGTGAATTGTTAGTTTTGGGCAAATCACCGACAATTCGTTCGTACATATTCCAAATTTTTATTGGGAATCTGGGGACCACCTTATGAATTCTCTTCCCTATGTAATTATTTTCTCAGTATTCTATTATAGGTTTCAATTGTTCTGGGTATTCTTCCACTAGAACTTCAAATGCAAATTGTACATCTTTTTCTGGTACGAAACACAATGCGAGCAACATTTTGCATTTAGTACGTATTTCTTCATTATCGCGATAAAGATCGACGAGTCGATGTCGCTGAATCTGCCGCCACAAATTTTGTCCAAGGTGGAAGATACAACAGGCAATTTTGGCAAGAGAAAACACGGAATTAATGGAATTTATGGACGCAAGTTCAAAATCAGATAATATGCTATCTGGATTTAATGTCGGTTCTATGTCGAGCAATTTTCTGAAAAGCTTTCTATGTCTCTTCACGTTTATCGGGCAAGAATGCATATATCACAGGAACTGCGTCGGAACCCATAAGTACGTGGATCGTATATAGTTGGACGAATAATTTAGGAGCAACCTTAAAGGTCCCATCTACACACCAGTTGTGAAACTCATTTAGCAAATGAACATTTCTGTATGTTCCAAAAATGAATATTCTACTTACATCTTCTTTCCCCGAGTCCCAAAGTAAAAACTGTTCACCGTTTCCCATCTTCAAATACTTATCGGGTATTTCGATCTCTTCGAGCCTGTCAAAATTTGAGTTTGCTTTCTTACTCTATGTATAGATTTTCTTATAGAGTCATAACTCAGAAGCGCTACAGCTACCTCACGAGTAATATTACTGGTACTTGCAACATACTGTAGCACAACTCTTGGTTTGTAGACGGCCTCTCTCGACACGCGTTTTATTTCGTTCCTGAATGTATCCACCTTATTTTTAACAGGATCCGGAGCGTGATTATGACCAGTCGTAGGCTGTTTATTGTTTTCTCCATAGTCGATTATTCTTCCTTTGCAACCTGCTTTGGTGCATCTCCACGTTATCGATTTCGAATGTTCTTTGTCTTTTCTGTATCTATATCCTGCATAAATTAATTTTTTTTATTCTTATGAGAAATTGAATATTGTTCCATGCCTGAATTCAAAATGTAGATCGACTGGCTGTGACACTGACACTTACAAATGAGCGTCAACTGCCTTTTTGCCTTTGCTAAAATAAAAAGGTTTAAATAATGGCACTGGACGAAATATCGCGGAATTCAAACGGAAAATGATAAACGTGTAACGCGCTATTTTTCTAGAACGCTATTTACAGGAGTGTTTTAATCTAGCGCTATTTTTTCCAGCGCTATTTTGTTACGCGCTATTTTGTTACGCGCTATTTTTTCCAGCGCTATTTTTTGTCAGAGCCGTCGTAGGCATATTGCAAAATTAGGATTTTTATAAAACGGCTAGGCTTTTCAAAAGAGACTGGGCAAATTTTAAAATGTAGGAATGAGGAGTAAATTTTACATTGGGACTGATATATTTAGGGGTTTTCTAACACGCCTAGGCATTAAAAAAAAAAAATCAAAACACGACTGGTCTAAATTCCAAATGTTGAACAAATTCCGCCGGTGCGATAGCCGCCATCTTGAGATGGATAATGACTTAAGTTGTTGTAAATTTGATTCTCTACAACTTTTTTATCGTCCGACCGCTATTTTTCGAATTGAACGCAAAAAGAGTGGCAAAGGATAATCATGAAATTATCGCATTTATTATTAACTTTATGACATAAATGTACATAACCAAAGTTGTATAGAATTAAATTTCCTATAATTTTGCTCGCTACGACTTTTTTCTTAGAACCAATATTAAGGGTTTTGTGCCTAAGAGGACGGCATATGGTATGCTGTGACTCAAGCGACCAGCGTACGAATGTGACGTTCGAAACGATAAGTCAACACTATGTTTTGTACGTGAACCGACACTTTGAAGAGGAACCTGTGTTGTGTTTTACGGTTACCCTGAAGAACAAGAAGAGACGATCGTTTTTAAAGGTTGAGAGCAGCGAAGAAGCAGGAGAAATTCTTGGGATATCGCAAGAATAAGGCTAGGCTTATCCACCTAGCCAAAAGGACTTTGCGAGATGCCGATGTTGTCGGTCAATAAGCACCGACAGGCGCGGATTCTTTCATTGTAGGCACGGCTATCCTCGACATCGACCTCCTCGTACTGTTGACCGGGATGGACCGTTACTTGAAAAATATCATCTTTAAGAAACCGAGCAGAGGTCGGACTCTGGAACAACCGTTTCCACCGGGAGTTTTAAATTCGAAGAAGCTGTTGCTCAACACATATTATTGTCCTTACACACCTTTAGTAACATGCGCCACAACATCCTTCATATTCAATGTTTGAATTGAATCTGAATAGCAAAATTGAATTCTTCAATACTCTCCAGAAAAATCAAGATTTGGTGGCAGGTCTGAATTTAGTACAAGAACACAGCGTCAACAAACATGTGTTAGCAACAACTGGAGAATGAATTTTAATCCAAGACGTTAGATCGCTCGACACTCTGAGATTCAAGTGCTTCGCAGCATGCTTACCGGACGTATTCACAAGTGCAAAGGTGACTGCAGTATGATATGAATGCCACAGAATGGGGTTAGAAAAAAACTTCCAGCGGGCTATAAACCATAACCACCACTGCAAATGCAAGACGAATTGCGGCAAAATGTGCGGTTACAGTAAAGCAGGACTAAAATGTTCAGTTATATGCCACAGCTGCAGTGGTGAGTCATGCAATATTGTTGTCGAATTTCAGAACCTACTTGATGACGATGAAGATGATGGTATCATCGAGAATCCTGCCCAATCAACATCGAACCACCATTGAATGTCAGGAGATATGTGACGAGAAAACCGACGGTGTTCATTTGGCAGGACCACCGTCGAAAAAGAAGAGTCAAAACGCGCCTGGAACTCGAAGAAGTTCGCAAGATACAATTTTTACGTTGCTGTGTTTTTATCGCAATCGTAGGACCTTAAATAGTGGTTCTAGAGAAAACGTCGTGGATATCAAAATAGTAGGAAATGTAATTCTATACAACTTTATGTCTGCACATTTATGCCCTAAAGTTAATAATAAACGAGATAATTCGTAATTATATACGAGATATACTTTACCACTATTTTCCCGCTTAATTCGAAAAATATCATTCGCACGATAAATATTGTAAGGACGATAAAAAGTTGTAGAAAATCAAATTTACAATTTAAGTTCGTACCATATTTGTTGAAAGTTGAAAATGGCATATATTGAGCAGAAACGAGTTCTCGTAAAATCAATATGGCGGCTAACACACCAGGGGCATTTGAAAGAATTACGTTTATAATTTCTTTTCTGGTTACAATCAAGTAAGGTTACAATCAAGTAATTGTTATATTAACAATTGGTTGAGAAATGCAAGGGAATAAATAGTTTTCCTGTCAACAATGAATAGAAGATACTCGGTACTTCATTTTGAATTTCCTATCCATAATTACAACACAGAAAGTGAAACGAGCTTTGTAAAGGAAGGTATTGTACGAAAGTTTGACATGTTAAAACTTATTAATATCCACATTAAGCACTTTACCTAGTTTTGTAACTAAATAACAAGATTTCTTGTGAATGTAATAATTCACAAAGACCACAAAAGACAACTTAAATCAAACTAGAAATAGATTGATCTAGTATTCAAATCTGTTACTGATTTACCCCAAAGAACGTTTCTGTCTTTATATTAGTTTCAGAATATCTGATGCTACGTTTAATAATTCTGCGGTTCAACTATGATAAATTGCTACCCGACCCTCTTTGGGACCATTCCGCTTATGGATTAGTTTTAGCCCAGTTATAACCAGAGTAATATCGGGTCTAAATTATAATGCTGCATCGGACATCCGACCATCAAATTGAGGCATTCATAAAGTTTCCGTAAATGACAGACTGAGGTGACAACCTTACATGTTAATTGAGCCTACGGGAAGCGTTCACTAAATTGCCGAGTCGCTAGCCACTTTTTGGATACATAAATAATATTTGAATAAATAGATTTGGAATAACAATTCTCCAATAATTAGCAATGTTTAATATTTCCTGTCGTGTTTTAAGTGTTAAAAAAATGTTTTAGCTGTTGGTTAGGCCAACGAGTTTACGAAAATGACACGCTGATGCTTCTTGCAAGGGTGCGAGAATCTCAAGAGATCTTAATGTGACAACTCGATAAATTTGAGAGGGTGAATGAAAATTCACAACCACGAAAATTTACGTAATTTATTAATGAAAATGGAAGGAGAGGCTATGCACGACCCTGTTGAATGATGAATGATCCCAATATTTTAGTCAACGGCGCTAGTATTTTGACTGTAGATATACCTTACCAAACATATAATTCATCGATGCCCATTAATTTTACGGTACCCGTTAATTTTATTTATTAGTTCAGACTGTTTCACGAATGAAAAACTACGCAGTCATGTGTCATGTACGTCTACAACACAACTTATTGTAGACGTAATATCCAGTATTATAATTACTGGACACTGGGGTTCCGGGTAATTATTATATTGGGTTGGCCGAAAAAAAATACCGTTTGTTTTTTTTTCCAATTTTTCTTCGCGGTATATTTTACCAAACCATGGTGTTAATGGTTAGATGAAAAATATGCTACACATTTAAAAATCACATTTAAAAATGGCGGATAGGTGTGAAAATAGGCCTCATTTTGCGATAGGTCTCATAAAGCGATTAACAAGGGTTACATAAAAAAATATTTTCAAAAATGCTTTATTTCGGAGATAGAGGACGCTGAATTTGGATTTTTAATCAGTTTCTTTCCTCATAAATATTGAGCCACTATTCCGACTTAGGTCAAAATCGAAAAAGAGATACTCTTCACGATCTTACATAATTGAGCTTGTAAAGTGCGAACCACCCCCTTTTCGAAGTGCCTTTTTAGACAATTCATCCTCCTACCTTTTCAAAACTTTTACAAACAAATTTTATGAAACAAGTGCACAGGTCTATTTATTGATTCATGTTGTAACTTTTCTGTCGCTTGTGCTTTGTCGATATTTATGTCGCTGTCGATTATTTTGTTTAATATATAATAAAATTCGTGACAGTGTGTAGCGTATTTTTTTGGGTTTAGTTTGGTGGTTTTGGTCATAATTGAGGCGTCCGATGCATAAACAGCTCATGTCCATTTAGATAAAATGTTAGGGGGAGATACAAAAACGTAATACAAGCGTTATACGTTATATATTAGCATTATATATTTAAGTTTTATTTATTCTATTGATTTATACAGTATTTCTTTTTTTTTCAAATAATAATTTGAAATAAGACTAAATAAATTATTTTAGATGCACAGGAATATTTGTACTTTAAAAATATGCAAGTAAGTCTTGCACATTTTTAATTTTTCACTCATTTTAAGCCAAAAATGGACTCAATTTTATGTCTGTCTCCTGAATAAAGCGTTTTTGGAAATAAATCAAGATCAAGAGGAAACATTTTTCTTCATGTCTGAATATGGACCGATCATAAAAAATCAAACGGCGTTGTGTTATCTTTGTTTGTCTTTAATCGACTTCAAAAAAGGAGGAGGTTTTGAATTCGATTCGTGTATTTTTTATGTATGTTTATACGTTACTCTGGAGCGGCTTAAGCAAATTGGATGATATTTGCTGGATACTATTGGGTATCATAGAGAGGTGATCCCATTGAAATTTTAACCATTTAGTACCTCCGTTTATAACGGAAGTCGATGCCAATCTGTTATGTTAAATAAAATCTTATACATTATTGAATTTTCAAAAAGTTTAGCACCACGCCAACTACCCACAACCATGAATGTCACGTGATGCGGCTGCCTTATTGTGTGTGGTGTTGTAATGTCAGAATTTTTGACAATATATTTGCTATGATGATGTTGAATCATGATTTCGGTACTTGACTGCACCTCATCTTTCCCTGTTTTAAATACATATTTGTGTAGTTTTTGCGTTTTATACCACTTGTCTTATAATTTGTGAATTGTTGTTGCTTTTTACATTTTGACTGTGACATGTGTATTTATAGTTTGTTTTTTAAAGCATTATATTTGTATATTTTATGACTTGCCAAAAATTGTTTGTAATCTTGGTCAAATAAACTATTAAAAAAAGTTATGTAATGTAGTATATGTATATGTAAACATATAATATGAACTATATGTGTTCTGTAGACTATAGTGTAATGAAAAATGGAAAAAGAAAAATGTTTCCTCTTGATTTTGAGCCCGGCCCGAGGTGTCCACTCCTCTCCGTTCCGCATAATAAAAACTTTGCCTTTGCATAATAAAAAAGTCTCCTAGCTCCCTTCCTAATCATCCGAATTTGATCTAGTTGGGCGAGAAATAAAGGAAATTATTCCCTCATACCAGAAACACTGTTTGAAAAAAAGAGGCAAACCGTTTTTTTGAGCGCTAAGCGTTTTTTTGCACCAAAAAAATATTCGCTAATGCCATCGTATAGCGTATGAAGATACAAAGAAAAATCCGTTTGATTGATGAAGATCAGTCAATACTCAGACAAGTTATGGGCATTCCCCCCTCCACTTGACAACGTCTGCACAAACTATACCAGAATGATGGGCATAGCGACCCGATTTGAAAGATTGGAAAAAAAATTTTAATTTTAAGTTTATTAAAATTAAAGTTCTTCCTCTGAAGTTTCTGACGCATCATCCTTCGCGTCCTACATCAATAAATAGTAAAACATAGTTCCCCACCCATGGCCGCCTCTGATTATAGGATTATATTACTCTCTTTCATTTCCAAATTCACTATACCTAAGAAATAATCAGAGACTTCGTAGCAATAGTGGAGTGGATCTGGAGAGAAATATGGGTCGAAAACAGACAACACAAATTGTTTAAATTTGTGTTGTCTGTTTTCGACCCATATTTCTCTCCAGATCCACTCCACTATTGCTACGAAGTCTCTGATTATTTCTTAGGTATAGTGAATTTGGAAATGAAAGAGAGTAATATAATCCTATAATCAGAGGCGGCCATGGGTGGGGAACTATGTTTTACTATTTATTGATGTAGGACGCGAAGGATGATGCGTCAGAAACTTCAGAGGAAGAACTTTAATTTTAATAAACTGATTTTATACATTTATACAACACTAGATCGTTTTTTATAGTTACAATGAACTAAATGACATATTATTTCCATAAAAATAAACAATTAAAAATAATTCCATAATCATTTTATTACCCTACGTAAAAACCCCCAAACCCGGCTATAAATTCTATACTGATCACAGTAAACTGATAATGAGAGGGCTCGAATTATTATTGAGAATTTGCATGTTTAATTAACTTTTATTACAATAAGGTGTCCCGTAATGACGTACAAAAATATAACTATATTAAATATTAAAGTTAAGACGGGTTCTATGTATAAAATTTTTCAAAATAACCTTTTCCTGTCATGCCACGTCACACCCCCTAAAAAGGGTGTGCCAAAAAACTTCTTTTAATTTCTTTTATCTCAAAATAACCTAATCGGAAACGGACCAAATTTGGCACATCTTTGTTAACTACTTATCAAAAGGTTAAAGAAATAATTTCTTGAAATTTTGTAATATCTGCCTGCTCTTTCTTATTTCAAATAAAAAAAAAATAAACATATGATTCATTTAGCAACTTTTTTCTCTTGAAAGAATTTCGTAAAATCGACCATGTTTGAGAAAAAAATTAAAATTACGTCTGTCTAAGTAATCAATCAAAAGTGATGAGTACAATTATATTAGCGTAAAACACTAAAAGTATACTGCTGTCAAATTATAATTTGACAATTACTATATTAACCATATCATCGTCTTTTTCCGGTTCCGTTAATTAGAGACAGAAATTAAAAACCATTTTTTGGGACACCACTTTAAGGGGGTGTAGCTCGACAGGAAAAGGTTAAAAAAATTGAAACAAATATTGAAAAAAATTATACGAACAACCAGTCCTAATTTTCGGCAAGGAGTCTACGGTTAAATTTTTGCACGTTATTAGCGGACACCCTGTATATCGCATTCACAAATTCCAAATATACTATAGTGCCATGTTTCATATTTCTGCTTACATGGCGCGCTGGTAGAGCTTTTAAAGCATCAAAAACTTAGGAAATAAACATGTTACATCTTCGTTATTTTTATGTATGCATATGCAAGAGTATCTTGGAGTAACGACATTTTATATGGCCAAATGAAAGTCAATATATATCAAAGGAAACTTTACTTCAGCCTCTCTTAAATTAGGGTAAAAACTTACATGGGATACAAACTAATTTAGCGTGTTGATAGGTGTTATTAGTAGTGTTATAAGGTGAAGTAACAAGACCAGCTTTATGTAGAAAAGTACTAACTACCAGCAACACTTAAAGCTATATAAAATAGAGCAACAGACTGTATAATATAGAGCAAAAAATGTGCAATGGCGTGAAGCTCCCTTGCAAATATTATTAACTTTAAATATATTTTTATTCCTGTATGAGCGTCAGGCCACTCTAAACTTTTCAGATTAGCAGTAGTCTAGCTTTATCTACTATGATGGGGGTAAAAAGTGGCACAAAACATGCGGAAAGTTGAAAAGGCTTACTCAAAGGGGATGGCAGGGTGTATCAGTCGTGCAAAAAAACACAAAACATTCAATGGTGGTTTGTGGAGTTACACATACACGGTGAACACAATAGGGCAGCGAGTGAATGGAATAGAACATTTATTTATCCACTACATCTGACGGAACGAATGCTTGTTGAGATATAATTCCGTACACCCATGCGAATATTCCGGTAAATTGTTCAATGGTTTTGAAACAAGTATTTAAGTCCCTAAATTCATGTTTCGGTTATGAATGAATGCTTCATTAAAACTAAACGGAACTATAATTATTGCATTATTTCGTTTTGGAAACAAATCGATCCATCCTTGTAAAGTGAGGGATTATACAACAGCAAATTATGAAGGGCGAAGAATAATTAAACTAAATATGATGTTCTTCAGACATTATATTTTGTTTGAAGCTCAGTCAAATTTATATGATCCAGGTGGCAAATATATTACAATGAATATTAAATTTTAATAACGTAATAAAATACAAAACAACTGATACAATATACATGACGTTAAAACTCATTTAACATACACTCAGAGGCCTAAATTTCGATCCATTTAAAAATCAAAAATCCATTAGGTCCCAAAATACTTAAGGTCATATTTATATGAATATGTTTTAAATTGTAGATTTGCTCGTAAGGAATTCGAATATGCTAACTCTGACACAGTAGGTGTAACAATTGCATTGGATTTTTGCATACAGTTTGCAACGCTCCGCTCTGTGGTACGGCAAGAAAGAAAAATTTTGGTACATAACTTTGGCGAGATATGATTAATGGGAGATATGATTAATTAAAATAATGACGATGTGTCATATGGTAAAGTGTATAAGAGCGGAATTAAAACTGCTCGGTGCTAAAGCACAGGACCGCCCGCATTTATCTTGAAATTTCGTCCTATGTATTTAGCAGTGGCATTGAGATTCGAAGAGTATTTGAAAACGTGCATGGAAGTCCGTCCGTTACTGGAACTTAATGTCAGCCCGATGAACTATCAACGACTGCGCGCTGGTGTAAAGAGAATAAACAGACTGGTTTGCTGCGTCGTAAATGATTTCTCTGTTGACCGCCGCGCTGCGTGCCCGAATGGAAAACAGTTAGCAGTGCAGTGCGTAAATACCGATTTAAAACATTTACTCCTAAAATATAATAGATTATAATTATTTCCTAATTTACCATGGCATTCTGGAGGCCATTTTAAGTAAAGATAATAATATAACGCCCTAGGATGCCGAAATATTTGATCCGGTTATTGCCGAAAACGTCGAAACAACCTTTTAGTTTAAAAATCAAGATTTACATTTACAAAGTCAATGTGTATTTTAAATATACATGAACGTTGGAAAAGCGAAAACCCGGAACAATGTGAGAAAGAAATAATACGGCGTATTAACGAATTACCTAAAATCTCACAATCAACAATTTATCGTGTAATTAAAAACGGAGATGTTATAAATCATGGTGCAAAGAGGAAAGGGAAAAATGGGAAATTAAAAAATATTGCTGATTCTACCAGAGATGTAGTATGGCGCGACGTTCAATTTATAATATGTATAAAGAAAATATAGTTCCTACTATAAGAACAATTAAGCGATTTTCTTGATTATAATAGGTCCTTAGATACACTACGAAATGTTTTATTACAATGCGGTTTTGAACATAAAAAAACTTGACAGGAGTATGGTAGTTATGGAATCACGGCGTATAGTGCACTCCGGATAGATTATTTGGCAAAAATCAAAGAATATCGTCAACTAAACACGCAATTCTAAATATTTAATTTTTTACTAACGTCGTTGCCTATCTATAATTTAACCTGTCTCATCCCTCCTGGCAAGGATGTGCTCATACCTTCTCGTTGGTCCTTGCTAAGCAACGCGTAAAGTGGGCTATACGGTATGATATCACCGTGAAATTTACGCGTGACTAATCACGCTTCAATGATCGGTTGCTAAGTAACGCGTAAAGCGGGCTATACGGTATAGGTCCCTTGTCGCTATTCATACTACTTTTACATTTTACAATTTCTCTGCTCTCAAATGCATCCAACTGTCTATTATTGGTCACATTTCTAACTAATCGTAAATTACTAATATCTATTCTATGATTGTTGTCAAAAGCATGTTGTGCAACACTAGACTTATCTGTTCTTCCATATTTTATGAGCCATATGCTCTTTAAATCTGGTGTTAAAATTGCGTTGTGCGTTGCGGAAAATCACTCGTCACACTCTTTTGATAAAGAAGAACATGACCTTCTAAACAAGGTTTTAAACTTTGCTGTAGCCCCTCCTGATGAGAATTTGGATGATGTTCGTGGCAGGGATTGAAAGTTCAATTCAATATTTGCCTGATTCATCCAAGGGTCTCGTCAGAGGGGCTTGCAGGAACCAAATTTCTAAAAATATAATGAACAACGTATACAATAGAAAGTCATGCTCAAAGAATCCTAGAAAGACTATCAAAAGATTGCGCGAAAAAGACTGTTTTTATTTCAAAGCAGATAAAGGTAATAAGGTTGTTATTTTAGATAAAGAGGACTATTATGAACGGGTAAACAACCTAATTAGTAATGGTCCTTATAAAGAACTTACTAGAAACCCTTCACCAAGAATGACCACTGAAATAAAAAATGTCCTCAAATCATGTAACAACCTTATTACTCCACCTGTTAAGAATAGGTTACGTGTATCTAACCCTACTGTACCTAGATTCTATTGTCTACCAAAAATTCATAAGCCAGGGAAGTCGGTGCGTCCAATAGTATCGTCCATTGGATCTCCGACTTACCACTTATCAAAATGGTTGACTAAGGAATTTGAAAGTTTGTCCATTGCACAGCCTAGTTTTTCAGTTACAAATTCGAATGATTTCATTGATAAGGTCAAGAATATTCAATTGCAAGAGGGTGAAATTTTGATTTCCTTTGATATTTGTTCATTATTTCCTAGTGTACCAATTCCACAGACCTTGGACTATCTTGAGGATTTACTCGAATTAAACAACTATAGAAGTTCTATGTACAACATGAAGGAACCGCAATGGGTAACTGTTTATCGCCTTTCATTGCTAATGTCTTCATGAGTCGATTTGAAACTGAAGCAAAAGAAGTATTCGAGTATTTTCCTAGGATTTGGCTTAGGTATGTGGATGACATTTTTTCCGTGTTTGACACTAAGATTGCGGATGTAGAAAACTTCATTTCCAAATTAAATAGTCGTTTCACTTCTGTAAAGTTTACATATGAACTAGGAAATAATGGAAAACTTCCATTTTTAGATGCATTAGTAATTAAAAATAGTGACAATAGGTTAGAATTTGATATATATAGAAAAGATACCAGTACGATCAGATATATCCCTAATGACTCTCACCACTGCTATCAGCATAAAATGGCAAGTTTTAATTTTCTTGTCATCGTTTACTAAGTTTCCCTCTCAGTAATGAGAGGTTTGAAAAAGAAAAAGTATTAATTAAAGATATAGCTGTGAGTAATGGTTATCCTAGAGATATAGAACACCGGTTTACTCGTGGTTTGAGTAAGGTCTTCAAAAACGTGGGTATAACAGCGATTCATTCGTCGAGTAATAAATTACAACAACTTTTAGACAATCCAAAGGAAAAAATTGTTCCAAATGAAAGGTCTGGGATTTACAAAATTAGTTGTAATGACTGTGATCTAAAATATGTTGGTCAAACGAGCGATCAATGAACACCAGATTTAAAGAGCATATGGCATATTTAAAATATAGAAGAACAGATAAGTCTAGTGTTGCACAACATGCTTTTGACAACAATCATAGAATAGATATTAGTAATTTAAGATTAGTTAGAAATGTGACAATAATAGACAGTTGGATGCATTTGAGAGCATAGAAATTGTAAAATGTAAAAGTAGTATGAATAGAGACAAGGGACCTATACCGTATAGCCCGCTTTACGCGTTACTTAGCAACCGATCATTGAAGCGTGATTACTCACGCGTAAATTTCACGGTGATATCATTAGTGACGTCACCATGAAAATAGTATAAGATGGTAGATTTTGTAGTTTAAGATTAGTTTTAATCGTCTCCGGATGATGCCAACTTGGTTGGCGAAACGCGCGTCGAGCGAAGTGAGATAAGGGGGTGTCAATCTTAAGAGACTTACCCGTGAACGAATAATAGTTATCTGATAAACAAAAAATGAATTAGTTTCATAAAAGGATTCCTAAAATACATTACACATAAAATTACGAGTATCTGTTTTTGTGCCTCTGAGTGTATATGTTAAATGAATTAAAATGTATTTTGCAGCTTTTAATACTTGCGTCGTTTTAAAGAGTACGTACATTCGCAAATCAGGTGTAGTGGATAGTGCACAGAATAAAATGAAATACAATGTAAAATAGTAGCAGCCTTGAGCGGTTCGTTTTGGTACAGGGAATGATGATAACAATTTAAATACCTCCAGAATATACTCATCCAACTTTTAATACGTAATAATAATTATCACACTTTATACAAGAAACAGTCTTATTTAATATTCAAGTACTTCGATCAAACTTTTAATCAACAAGCCACATCAAAGTTGGAATTAGCAAGCAAACTCTCGAACCCGCATGTAGGTTTCACTTAAAACCAAAAACTTTTTCCCGATATTTATTTAACAAACACATCTAACTGAGTCAAGATTCTCCGCTGATCTTGTTTCGTGACAAAATATGTTGCATGGTTATAGCTGATGGAATAATAAATTGGTTGGTATCTTTCTCGAAAGCGAAACGTCCAAGGCTGGCAGATAAACAAATAAATTCGTTACAAGACACCACAAAAATAGAACTTAAATAAATAGAGATAACGAAAATTTACCTGTCAACTACATAAATATTGAACGAGGAAAGAGGTACACCAGTAAGTTTTTTTCGCTTCTTCCAATTACTCCGTAATTCTTTGGCAATATTAGCGGATTAAATATTTGGATTAGGCAACGTTTCTTGTATCGCTTTGCGTGTGTAGGAATAATTATGTTTCTTTGTAGGCGTGCCAAAAATAGCAGGTATAAACCACGAGATGTTTCAAATAAAAAATAAAACCTCTATACATACTTACATAGAAATCATCAAAAAAAATTAACAACTTGACCAGTAACTCTGGCATTAAGTTAAATTACACATTTTGATACATAATTATATATATATTGTCATGTATCATAGCCATAGGAACAAATATGCAGAGGTAATACAGAAGCATTTCTCAATGAGTTACTCGATTTATTAATTTACGATAATTTTACAAGAGCATAAGTCAGTGAGCTACGAATCTAAGAACCAAGGCTAAGTGGAAAAAATATTATATTATAATTGAAATGTGAAAAGTCTCCTTTGATCCCACACCTGCAAAAAAATGTATTCAATGTCAAAGTTCTGAAATATGGGTTTTTTGCATTTTTCAGCCAAACGGTGTTATATCATAAAAATCATACAAAGACAAAAATTATAGATCATGCAATTATCTATAATATAATACAATTTTTTCCTGAGAATCACAATTTCTGAGATATAGCGATTCAAAAAGTTGTGTTCTCCATAATATGCACAGTACCTGTGGATTAGTGTCCTTGGCACGGTTTCTTTTTCCGGTAGGCCTATTCCACGATCTCTTGTGGTTGTGTTTAATTAAATAATATTGTATTAAATAAAAAATGGTACTATTTGAAATGATGAAAGCGGTGTGAATTCTGAGAAATTCCTCCTTCTTCCTGCTGGATGCATTTTTATGATAAAACTTACCGTTTGGCTGAAAAATGTAAAAAACTCATATTTGCCAACTTTGACCTTGAATAGTACAAGTACAAGTCTTAAGAGTGTTGCCAGGATCAGTACATATGTATTATTCTAGTACTTTTTAGTCCAAATTCGAGTTTAGTGCCTACCGCCTGAGTACCGCCTTCAATTTAGTACTTTTTAACCTCAACTAAAATCCACTCGTATTCATCGTATCCCTGTATTTCATTCCATCCGTTACCGTTAATCATAAATGGGTCACGTGGTCATTGTCATTCTATGATCCTGATATGTTCCGTGTTCTATGGTTTTGATCACGGCCGACTACAAAGACTGGCCAAGGCGCACTGAGTCACGCGATTAAAGTAGGTCTACGATTTTGTATATACACAGACCTGCTTTGGTCACGTAGTACACCTAGCGCACTGGCCACTGGCCAGTATTTTTAGTCGGCCGTGGTTTTGTGTTATTTCTATATGTTCTATGGATCTGTATTCTGTGGTTATTTCATATCCATTTGTAAATTGTAATGGAAAATGGAATACGAAATACGAGTCGAGTCGCTAGTCAAAGTAAAGTTACGGGGATTTTTAGACCATATTTACGTACCATACTGATTATATATTTTTCACTCCCTGCAGATTCAAAGTAGCACATCCCTAAAATAGGACGGTAAAATGCATGTTTCACTCTCATCTCCCATCGGTGCAAAAAAATATTAGTAGATACAATAAAATTACGTTGACGTGAAAAGCGTCCTCAAGACTTTTGAGGGCAATTCAGTACTTTTTGGTTTATTGATATAGTACTTTTATGTTCGTGGTACTGGCAACACTGAGTCTTAGTCTATGCTGAGTCTTACAACAACTCTGCATTAAGGAAAGGTCACTGTATTGCCAACACAGGCTCTAAGAGGTATAGATAGTTGAATGACTGCGTACATGAAAAACCGCAGTTGCCACATGTAATTCTCAAACTTATCAATATTCAATCAATACATCAAATTCCACAATACTATATAAAAGTTGTATATATTATTTATGAATGTCATATACATTTACTTTGTTCTACTTTAATATGACAATTCCGTAAATATTTACTTTTATAGTTAAAAGCGGCAACGTCGCACAGCTCGCAATCGGAAAGCTGGCATTGAAAGCATACATCTCTTTTTAACTTATTGGAAATGACGTCTGTTTTCCTTTGGCTCAATCGTGTAAACCTGGTAATCTTTCCTCTGCCATTATTTACCAGCATTAGCGAATTGGCGGGATTTTTCGCGAGTATTCTGTGACGGTCATTCGCGATTGAGTCGTGCTGTTTTACTGTGATTGTGATACAATATTATATCAGTGAACGATGGAAAATATTCCAGGGCCGTCATCTGCCTCAGACGCAAAACGTAGGCACTATCGAACGGTGACCGAGAGGAAAATTATTTTACGAGTATTTTAATGCATAACGAGAGATCATCTTCATCGCGATAATGATGAATAATTGCTCGATATGTGTTCAGATTATACAGAAGCATCAAAGTCAAGCATATATCCACTTTTAAGAGAATAAAAGATACTTGGAAGTGTACAGCCACCGAAGCCAAAAAGCGGTCGTAAGGTGGACAAAAAGTGGACGAAGCAAAAAATGCGATACGTAGGTCCACGGTTGCTTTAGAAAGAACTAATTGAAAACTTTATATAAGGTGCTGCGAAGTGTAAGTGAAAATGATATTATACCTAAAATGTGCAGGACAAAAACTTGGAAAGACCTGAATTTTACGTTTGGAAAAGTAGACAGGCGGCATTATTGCAAGTTGCTAAGGTACTCATGAATATAAGAAACTGGCAGTGGATGAACTGGCCTTGTCGCATGGCGTCATATTGGAGAGAATGAGTTATTGTGAATAGACACGTTTTAGTCGCTCCTGCTAATTTTGTGATTTTTGTGTGTAAAATCGAAGTTAAATATATCTTTCCTCCGCTATATTTGTGCATTGTGATACAGTTATATAGTGACGTGAAAATGCCATTCTCAAGACAACAAGTTACGGAGATTAAAGACATAATTGTCTCCACTATTAATGAAACCCTTTCGCAAAATAAGGATTTAATACAAACCATAGCTGCCGCTGTCGTACAGCAGGTTAAATGTGAAATAGAGGATCGGCTAAAGAAGTACGAAAAAACTGTAAGTACTCTTACTAATGAAAACAAAACATTACAACAAAAACTGAACATAGTGGAACAGTATCAGAAAAGAAAGACCATACGAATATTTGGATTAAAGGCAGAAAAAAATAAAACTGTGTCCGATAATGTTATTTCTACAATAAATAATAAATTGGAATTAAATATGAGCCCGCACAACTTGGAATATGCTTTTTCTAAAGGGAAAGGTCCAGTAATAGCCTGTTTTAAAAACTACAGTGATAAACGTGATGTAATGAAAAACAAAAAATATTTAAAGGATTCTGGATTATTTTTCGCAGACGATCTAACAGTAATGAATTCTATTCTACTTAAAAAAGCTCAAGAAAAATATGGGAAAAATAAAGCATGGACACTTGATGGTATTGTTTTTTGCGATAATGGAAATGGAAAGCAGAAAATTCAAAATATCGAGGATCTATAAGGAACTGAAAACTAACGTTTGATCAACTCAGTTATTTTTGTTCTATTGAAGGATATAATATATAACAATATATGTATATACATATATATATCAATATTTATATAGATTTAATTAATGCAGGAGGGCTAATTATTTTGTAAAAATCAAATTCGAATTAATTATATTATTATTAGTTTAATTGTTTTTTTTAGTGGTAGTTATCAATAAATTTGTTGATTAATATCACATTACTAACGAATTGTAAATCATTATAGATTCAGTAACATGCCTGATAATAAGAATTTAACTTTCGTTCATTTAAATGCACGTTCTTTAATACCGCACATATTATTTTTTAGGGATTTGATGTCACGTAAAAAATACTCGATAGTGGCAGTTTCTGAGACATGGTTAAGTAATCATATTCATGATAATGCAGTTGTTTTAGATAATTATAAATTATATCGGCAAGATAGAAATAGTAGAGGAGGAGGTGTTGCCTTATACGTAAGTAATTTTTTAAGAAACAAAAGGATAATAACGAGTAAGGTAGGTGAAACAGAGCAGCTATGGATTGAAATTTGTCATGAGAATCAAACTTTTGCTGTTGGTGCTATTTATAGGCCACCAAATCTGTCGGTTAATCAGTTTTTTTCAGACCTTGAGGATACACTGAATATATTAATTCCCAGATATGATTACATATTATGTGGTGGGGATTTTAATATAGATTATTTTCAAATTGAAAGTAATGCATATAAGCATTTATCTAATATTTTAAATAGCTATGATTTAGAACAAATTATTGACCAACCAACACGAGTCACTGCTAGTAGTTCCACTTTACTTGATTACGTAATCTGTTCTAAAAATTTAAAAATAATTGAAACTAGTGTTTCTGACATCTCCGAAATATCTGATCATCATCTTATATCTTGTATGCTAGATATAAGTAAAATTAAAATTAAGCCGTTCATGTATACCTTTCGAGATATAAAAAATATTAACCACGATAATCTTTTAAATGATTTTTGTACCCTTCCAACTGGGGAATTGTATTATTTAAATAATATTGAAGCTAAAATTGGTCTACTTAATGAATTCATAATTGATATATTTGACAAACACGCACCAATAAAAACCATACTAATAAGTAGGAAAAAATCGCCATGGTTGACCGATACAATAAAACAAATGATCAAGTTAAGGAACAGAGCCGGCCTCAGATATAAAAGATCAAAATTGCCAGCACACTGGAACTACTATAAACAGCTTCGTAATGAAACAAATGCCGCTATTTCTAGAGAGAAAAAAGCTTATCTTGAATATTCTTTGAGAAATAATAATAATATATGGAGAGAATTAAAGTCATTAAATGTACATAAAAGAAAACCACGTCAACAGATTCCAGACACAGTTGGTGATGCTAATATTATTAATAATTATTTTATAAACTCCAGTAAAAGTGATTTTAGTGTTAACGAAGAAACTATTGAATTCTACAATAATAATATCAGACGTAACACCGGTACTTTCACCTTTAAAATGGTTACCGAATATCAAATATACCTAGCACTAAAATCTGTTAAATCTGAGGCAGTTGGTGTCGACGGTATTGGAGTTGGACTGCTTTTACATCTGTGTCCGTATGTTCTGCCGCTGTTAACGCATATTATAAATTTCTGCTTTGAGAATGATGTTTATCCATCTATTTGGAAAAGTTCTAAAATAATACCATTACCGAAAACTAATAATGTCTCAGATTTAACAGACCTAAGACCAATCAGTATATTACCAGCTATGTCTAAAGTAAGTGAAATAATTATGAACCAACAAATTAGGGAGTACGTGGCATTGAATAATATATTACCTTCAAATCAGTCTGGTTTTCGCAAAGGGTATAGTACGACAAGCTCATTGCTCAAAGTAGTAGATGATATTGTTCAGTCATCAGACAATAATGACATTACTATATTAGTATTACTAGATTATAGTAAAGCATTTGATCGCATAGATCAACGGCTACTGCTGGCAATATTACATTACTTTGGATTTTGTCCGAAATCAATTGAGTTAATGAAACAATACATTACTGGCAGATGTCAAAGAGTTACGGCCAATAATAAAAACTCGGATATATTACAAGTAAGTCAAGGTGTCCCACAAGGATCGATATTGGGCCCTCTCATGTTTATTTTATACACAGCTGAGTTTCAAAATGCTCTCAAGGCTTGCAAATCACATTTTTATGCTGATGATACTCAGCTGTATTATTCATTTAAAGAAGATGACATTGAAAATGCTTGTAACCGAGTTAATCGAGACTTATCATCACTCATTGAGTTATCAAATGATTTTTGTTTATCAATAAATTCATCGAAATCCAAAGTAATGATATTTGGTAGGAAACAAGCAAGAGAAAGGTGTGTGGAACGGGTTGATATTAACATAAAAAACGACCACCTTGAAGTAACAAACGTATCGAAAAATCTAGGTCTATATTTAGACTCCAAATTAAAATTTACAGAACATATTAACCATATTATTAAGAAATCTTTTGCTAATCTAAAATTAATTTATGCAAGTAAGGATATGTTAACAAAGAAAACAAAAAGGTTGTTATGTGAAGCTCTTGTGTTGTCGCATATAAATTATGCCTCAATAGTATATTACCCTTTCCTACGTCAAGTCGATGCCCAGCGATTACAACGGTTACAAAATAGTTGTATTAGACTAATTTGTGGAATTAGAAAATACGAATCGGTGTCCTCGAGTCTGAGGGAAACTGGTTGGCTTAATATCAAAACTAGAAACTTTTTCCACAGCTGTTGCTTTTTTCACAAAATGCTATTAACTAAGTCACCCCCTTACTTGTACAATAAAATTACCTACAGAACAGATGTGCATAACATTAATATAAGGCACAAATCAACGCTTGCCATCCCAAAGCACAAAACTAGCGAATTTCGTTCTGGATTCTCATATCGCATAGCTTCTCTTTACAACTCCATTTCTGATGATCTCAAGATACTGCCATACACAAGTTTTAAGATACGCCTAAAAAAAATGCTTTTACAAAACATATAATATGTAATATATAATTTTAGTTAAAGTTTTATCATATAGGTTGTTGCTGCGTCTAAAATGATTAAATTAACTAATTGCTTATATATAAACGTATAACTAAAATAATTATGTCTAGGTTGCATGAATACATTCTCTTTTTTCTGGGTTGAGTGGAAGAACAGAGAACTTTTAAGATTCTCTGAACTCTGCCCTTTATACCCCAACTGTATATAATTGTAATAAATTAAATAACGTAATTGTAATTTGGGTTATAATAAAAACGATTATTATTATTATTATTATTATCCTTATCACTGCGTCACTGCGAATTGAATCCCATTGAATTGATATGGGCCTAAGTAAAAGGGGAAGTGGCGAGAGCGAATCGCACTTTTAAATCAGCTGACAGAGACATCTTCTGTCATCTTCGACGAGCAATGGAAAAAGTCCAAGCAGGAAATTGGTAGAAGTAGTAGAAAGAGGAACAGATAATGTGTGTTGTGGATTTGGCGGTTGTTCGAGCCATCGAACCCATCGTGATTAGCGATAGTGAAGTGGAAAGTGACTGAAAATAGTGATATAAATTCCTCGTTTTTAAGGTAAGTATTAAGGTATTTCTATTTTTTTTGATAATTTTTTGCTTTATTTTGGTATATAGGTATATTTATTTTACTGTTTTTATTTTTTTCTTTATTTTTATACGTTGATATCAGTACATTTTTGTTTTGGTTTCTTATGGGAAATATGGCTACTGGCGTGAACAACCCACTAAAAAATGGTAACGCGCTGAGAGCAATACTTCTACTTTTGACCCCTTAAAAAAATGCCTACGCCCATGACTAGCGGTGACCTTGCAAGTGTAGCCGGTCATTCAACTTTTTATACTTCTTAGATGCACTGTAGTCAGGGTTATGGATATCACTACTAAATTTAGTACTACTAATATTAGTGGATTATTAAAATATCTCCATTAATAATCGTTTATTGAAATATCTCCTACCCTACTTGCGGTTCAGTTATAGAAATATACTCCTACTGCGGTTCAGTTAGGTTATAAAAAGAGAGGGGAGCGTCCTGTCTTGCCCTCTCCCCTTCGACCAACACACATGCGTTCACTAGACGAACTTTGTAGATAAACCTTGTATTTTCAGAAACCAGTAAACATGAATCGACGAATTTTGTTTGGTTTGTTAGGATATATGTGAATTGCAAGCGTTTTTTTAAGCGGATTAAAGAAAGGGGGTACAATAAAATATGGTTATACTTATATGAACTTATAAACATATTTCTTTGCATTGCATTCTTAATTACGACCGCTTGAGTTCCACATAATACGCAGTAATTGGAAATGAGCGACGTTTTACTTACGGATACCTAGAACGCGAGATAAATTGCAGTAAATGCATGTTCTGTAACAGATCTGTAACAGCATTTATGTAGTCGTTAAAACGCTCTGAATGGGTATTTTAATGGCTCCTCAAAAATATTAATAACTGCCCACTTCTAAGATACTCTTCTAAATTATATCGCCGCGATTCTGTGATTATGTGCAGCGTTGAAGCGGAAGTAAAACTCAACTATGGCGATAAAAAATAATTTATCGCAAAATCAAAAGAATATAAAAAGCAAAAGCATTTATATTATGTAACTATTATTTTAATGGCTCTTCAAATATTAATACCTGCACATTTCCATTCTCTGAATTATTTCCCTGTTATTACGTGCACTGTTAAATAGGCAGTAAAAATCAGTCAAAATGCGACCAGTTAAAATACAATATTTACATACCAAATTCTTGGCATTGTAATTCGGTTCATTGGTTAATAAATTAATGTTTGTACACTTCAAAACATTTCAATTATGTCCTTTAATACCAGCAAACTTTAATAAATAACCCACAATATTCTCAAAGTCTAATGAAACCTTTTATTTCTAGCGGCCAAGGCGGTCGTGTTCTATTCCACGCTCCAAGCGGTATTTCTTAATGCGAAAAGATCAACTATGTTCGTAGAAACCGCCAGAATAAGCAATCCGCCGTGCGTTATAAAAAAAACCACACTTCCACCAATTATCTTGACAGCGTAGGTGTAGCGCTGATTTTGAATAGATCATTTCGTTGTTTCCATATTCTTACGAGACAATCATTAATGTGGCTACTACTTCGGGTTGTGTTAGTAGACAAAATAATTGTGAAAGGCACTTACTATGATTGATTCAGTGGATAACATTTTTAAAGTTAACTTATTCGTGATGACGGTGAAGCAGTCGAACAAGAATGGCAAACCGAACCGGGTATCAAACGTAGATTCGGCTATAGTGACAGAAACACTGTAATCATAAAAGAAGATTGTGATGGTATATTAATGCAGATAAAATACTTAATAGATTACAGGGCTTTTTACAGGGGTCAGGTGCGGTACAATTTTGTATGATTTTCTTTACATTTCTTCCAGGTGGGCACAAAATACGCATTTTGAAAAATTACATTTTTCTAGAATTCTTGTATGTCAAAAATATATCAAGAACGAACTAAAAAAAATAAGCCTCGCCTTTGTGGGAATTAGTTCCACATATCACCTATTTTTTGCATATATCTACTGCGCTATAAATGTATTCTTTTTAAAGCGACGAATTTAACCGTGTGATGATATGACACAAGGTATAACATAGGTACGATATGTTTTTTCAGAATTCATACCTTTCCCATTATTGTATCTTAAAATTGGTTAGGCGTAGTCTTTTTAATATTTTAGAAAGGTTGACTATGTTCTTATAAAGATAGCAAGTAAATAATGATGTCTAGATAACCTAAACTGATTACATGCTGTAAACCATGAAATAATTTGGCCATAAATCTTTGGAATGTTGCAAGCCAAATGGCATTCAGAGTAATTCATAGATTCTATTTTCAACGGTAAAAGCCGGCCAACGTAGTTATGTTAGTATGTTGATGTAGTTATTTCTGCACTTTATTTTAGTGTATTTGATGGGTTCTTTTCTTGCGTGTTAATTTTTGAGATTTTGTGAGTACCCGATTATTTTTTTTTTGATGATCGTGTTTGGTAGTGGGTCTCCGTTTGATTTAAGAAATTGCAGGGTCATTTGTGTTCTTATGGACCTAAACGTCCCTAAGATTAAACATTTTTTCGCAGCCTTCAGATTTCACACGAAGTCTAAATTGCATGGAGAAAGGGTTATATCTGTTGCTGAAGGAGACAAATGATTCGTACTTTCAAAGGCGAAAGAATATGGGCCATTATTTTTAACGCTACCGCACAGGGATATTGATTGGCTGGGCATTTTCAGCGGTCGCTAGATCTATTAATCATAACGCAAACCCGGGTCCATAGTTTCAACAGAGGAATAATAATTAACATAAGCAGTGTTTAATCGATACCTCCTATTATACGTATACTGTTGTACTATGCTCAAACAGGCAGGCGGACACATTAACATTGTTGCTTTTATTGTTACGTTGTCTCTTTTGAATTCGAAATTCGTATTATTTGTAACTATTGTTGATATTCCACAATAGAAATATTATTCAGTATCTTGTTTATTTACCATGCTTTTGTATGTTTATATTTTATGTAAATAAACAAATCAATATATATATATATATATATATATATATATATATATATATATATATATATATATATATATATATATATATATGCGCAGTTCAGAAAAATAATTGTTCTCCTTTATTTACTTACTTCATATTAAATAACTGCTATACATTATTTTAAAAGCACAATTATACACGGTGAAAGGTTAAAGATTTATTTGTCCGCTAAGCGTGTTAAGTAAAAATAAATAATAAACTCAAAGAGCAATAACAATATTAGTAGCATAATAAAATAAATTTATGTTGTCATAAAAAAGGATAGAAAGATGGTTCAATTTTTAATATGTCTTTCTAAATTTAAAGAATTGATATATTTACTACTTTACTACCCTATAGAGGATATTTCTTTTAAAACGGTCCTAGAATAAACATTTCACGTAGCCATTAAAAACCCAACTCAGAGCGCTTTCAAACTTATTTTCGCTAAAAGAAGAGAGTTGTAGTTGCAAAGTGTTGTTCTGTTGTGTCTTGCCTTTATATTTATAAAAAAATACCTTTCTCCGCCTAGCCGGAGGTACGATAAAATACGTGGTGACGCAGTGATCTCTAAGGTACTGATTTCGCGAGGCTCCATTTCCAGGCTCGACTTCGTATTCGCCCCCTAAGTAGTCCAGGGTCGCCTGCGTAATATGGACTCTCCTGCAATAAAAAATACACATTTTATGCTTTTACTAGTGGAACACATAACGACAATAGCAAATAAAATTAGTGTCATGATATAAAATTCATTGAAATTTATGCAACAGCACGTATTTTTATTAAGATTGGGAACAAGGGAATATTGACAACATTTTTTTATATAGAGGTATTACAAATCTAAAAGAGGTAATATTTTATTTTAAGTTTGCAAGGTAGGACATATAAATATCGGGCCATATTCGTAAGTTCATCATATTTCTGACTATTAAACATTCGGATCGGTCGTAAGTTTAGACGTTTTCTCCCAAATGCCAGGCATTACTTAAGAGGGCGACATTGCGACAGGCTTTCCATGATTTTCTTAGACCGCCACCGATGCCACTAGTTGACTGATCACAAAAACATAATTACAGTCATATGCGCAGAACACGAAGGCTAGAAACAGGAGAATCAACCCACAATTCCACGTATATTTTCTCATGTCAAAAAGCGTGGTCTGAGGTGGGGGTTATTTGGTAACATACGAACATGTTCACTAAAATCAGTGCAATGTAATCCGGATTTTTTATGTACACTGCGCAACTTATTTAACGCACAACCAAAAAGTTAACTCAAATTTGACGTTATGTATTTTCGACAATTTTTGTTCGTTTTGGTCGATTTTTTTTCCAATTGTAGGTTTTTCTCTTAGGAATATCACTGTCTTAGTTGTTTTGGTAAAACGAATGATTTTGATATTATACCAGGTGCTATAAAAATGTTATGTTTTTTTCCGAAATTTCAAAACGTCCTGTGGGCTATACAAGGTATTGCAAGTTATTGCAATTATAGCCAATTTAAAGCCTCGTGTTTTTCTACATTTTCCTTTTTTATTCATTTGTTTATCTCTGTTACTTCATAAAATATCCAATTTTTGAGTTGACGTGATTTTTATTAAATTTATTAACTTTCTTTTTTGTCAAGTGCTCATTATTTATTACTCATTATACTGGTTCAATGCCTCATTTTGCGTTCTGTTTTCCTTGATATCTTATAATTTATTGAGAGATGCAAGGTGTTTTAGCAGAGAAAAAGGTCTTAAAAGGACAAAAACTCAGAAAACATACCTAGAAAAATGGATTGCTTTAATCAATAAAACAACGAATAACAGGAAACAAAACAAAAGTAAATAGAGAATTAGTATCCGGTGTTTCCACCCCTTCCGCGAATGACCTCCCGACATCTTTGGTTCATACTTAAAACCAAAGTTCTGATTAGGTTCTGATCTAGGCCATTCCATAATTCGACTAGGCGTCCTTCCAATTCTTGTAAATTTTGGGGTTGTCGTCCCTCACTTCGTAACCGCCGACCGATAAAATCCCAAACATGTTCAATGGGGTTAAGGTCGGGGCTACGGGCTGGCCAGTCTATGTGATCAATTCCTACTTCTTCAAGATAATTTCTCACGATAAGACTCGTGTGGGGACACGCATTGTCTTGCATAAGTAAAAAATTGGGTCCTATATAGGGGGCATAAGGCAAAACATGTGCTTCAAGAATGTCTGTGATGTATCTGTCAGAATTGAGATTTCCATTCACAGTTACCAAGTCCGTTCGTCCAGTCAAAGATATTCCGCCCCACACCATGACGGATCCACCTCCATATAAAGTTGTGTGCAAAAAATTGCATTGACTGTATCGCTCATCGGGTCTTCGGTAGACGCGATTACGTCTGTCACAATTATATAAACTGAACCTTGACTCATCAGTCCAAAGAATACGTTCCCAATCTGCTTCTGGGTCCTGGGTCTTAAATTTGCCTCCCTCAGTCGTCGGCGTACAGTTTGAACGCATATGAGTGGACCACCTGCGTCTTGAAGTTGTGCTCTTAAATGTGTTGCAGTTATAAATCGTTGTCTTACAGCATTTACTCTTAAAAAGCGATCCTGGATAGCAGAGGTAACACGAGATCTACCTTGACCGGCCCGTCTGGAATGTTCTCCTGTTTCCGCGTACCTTTGAATTGCTCTCGCTATAGTTGTGTGAGACACTCCCAACCTTCCAGCTATGCGGTTGTAACTCCACCCTTCACCATGTAATGTAGCTGCCTCAACACATTCATCACGAGTTAAATTTCTGGTTTGGCGTTCCATTATTCACTAATTATTACTGGACTGTCAACAAAAAACTAATGACACAGTTGTCAGTTTATGACGTGTAATCTTCGATTTCCATAGCTTGCTAGCTGTTTGAGTTGTCCGATAAATGCATTTCATGTGAATAAAAGCATATGGTGTTTCAAAACGGTGTATTTCATGAAGTAACAGAGATAAACAAATGAATAAAAAAAGAAAATGTAGAAAAAACATGAGGCTTTAAATTGGCTATAATTGCAATAACTTGCAATACCTTGTATAGCCCACAGGACGTTTTGAAATTTCGGAAAAAAACATGACATTTTTATAGCACCTGGTATAATAGCAAAATCATTCGAAAAACCTACAATTTGAAAAAAAAATCGACCAAAATGAACAAAAATTGTCGAAAATACATAACGTCAAATTTGAGTTAACTTTTTGGTTGTGCGTTAAATAAGTTGCGCATTGTATATCAATTTTGTTATAAAGTATGGTCCGAAAGTTTTGGGAAAAAATTGCCTGGTTTGATTGAATGACAAAATGCATTTATAATGAAGTAGGTCATAGCATTAAAATGTCACCGTTTATGTCATTTAAATAAACAAAGAAAAATATTTTGGTTTCGCTTCGCAAAATGTCTTATAAAATTGATCTTCGTCGAGGTGTTTATAATCTGGTTGGGCGAATGTCGAAACGAGACATTGTCGATATTTATCGAGATTACAACATAAGCAAATCGACAATTTATCGCAGAATTAAAGAATGTCAAGAAGGGATACCATGTGTAAACTTGCCTAAATGCGGTCGGCCGCGGGTTTTGAACCAATTAAGAGAGGGAAGACTGATTGAAGCAGCTAAAACAAAATTGGGATCTCACAGCGAAAACTGGCCAGGAGGTTTAATGTTGGAAAGACTACGGTGTTTAGGACCCTATCAAGTAAGAATATTGTCTTCCGGAAAAGGAGGAAAGCTCCAAAATACCCAGAGGCTCAGTTAGAGAGAATTCCGAGATGTTACCGCGCTTTTAGGCAAGTTGATCGTGATGGACGATGAAAAATATTTCACGTTGTCCAACTCTGAGATGAAGGGCAATGATGGTTTCTACACGAACAATTACGAGAATGCCCCCGATGATGTGAGATTAAAAAGCAAAAAAAAAGTTTGAGGACCAAATTTTGGTGTGGTGTGCAATTTCTGAGGCTGGCTTCATCTCGCAGCCCTACATTGGCGTTGTTCGGGGCGAAGCCTTAAATGCAGAGCTTTATATCCAGAGATGTCTCTCTAAACTGCTTCAGTTTTTGAACAGACATCATGCGGATGATGAAATAATGTTTTGGCCAGATCTTGCTTCATGCCATTACGCGAGAATCACAAGGGACTGGTATGAGGCCAACACCATTACTTTGTACCGAAAGTAGACAATCCCCCTAACCTACCTCAGGCTCGCACAATTGAAGAGTTCTGGGCGATATTGAGTCGGAAAGTCTATAATAACGGATGGGAAGCACAAAATGAAGAACAATTGCGACGCCGTATATCCAGAAAAATTAGAGAAATTAACGCTGAGGTCGTCCAAAGTATGATGCAACGTGTCAGGACAATACTTAGGCAAATCGAAAATAACGGTCCCTTGTCGATTATTTGAATTTTGTTTTATAATAAGGATAGTTAAGATAGATTGTTTAAGGATGTGATTAAAATATAAAACTATTTTTATACAAGTTAATCAGCCTCTGAATTTTTTCCTAAAACTTTCGGACCATACGTTATTATCATCATCATTATTAATCTAAAATTCTACTGGTTCATTAAGTAATAAGTTCTTAACATATGCTTTTCGAATTTTAAATTGAACTGCCAGAGTACTTGATCATGGATAAAGAATTACTAGCAATTGCTTGTCTATATAAACTATTCCGCACATATATTTACATTTACAGTTACTTTTGTCATCGATCACTAGAAGCTTATCATTTATTAATGTTTATTGCAAAAAGTAACCCTCTAGTGCAGAGGTTCAAAATATCTATCTATAAATCTGTTGAGAATTTAACTTCTTGAAACCGTGGCCAATTTTGGCATTCAAAATGTCTGGATCTACTTCTATTAAGAAGATCTGATTTAATTTAGAGAGTGGCGATTTGAGATTGATCCTCACAAAATTGGAACACGGCAGTAACAACTTGTTAAAACTCCACCAGCCTCAACAATCCCATGATTTTTTTATGACTATTTTGTACTTACTTTTTGTTATTTTAAAATTTTTAATAAACAATTTTCTACTACATTTGATGGTCTCTATAGTTTCTAGTTTGTGATTCTTAATGGATAGATAAAATATAGATACAATCAAACAATATTTGAATATTTGGTATAACAATTATGGAAGAGGGAACATTGGAATTGGAATAATTACAGCAACTTAATACAAATATTATTGTGTTTTTTGTGAATTATTTAATTTAGTACATCAGATGTGAAAATATTTGCTAGCATTTTATGCTTGGTTATAGAAATTGAATATTTTCAGTTTCATACATTTTATCGACGGACTGGTTAGCAGTGATGATTATTTTTGGGGGGTCATCACTATTGGAAACTAAACTTGGAACTAAACGAAAACGACTACCTAACCTCATTAGGCTTAATCATGTGTTGTTCTTTCATTGGATTATTATTATCTGATGTATTAACAATTTTTCAGAACACCGAAAGTAATCAGAACTGACGATTGACGATATCGAGTCTCACACCAAAAAGGGCAGTCCTCATAAAGAAAATGTCTCCATTTGTGAACATCATATTGGGGAACATATTTTGGGGGATGAAATGGACCCTATCCCCTATTTAGTTAAGAAAACTGCAATGTCGTGACCTCTGTTTTGTTTAAAGACGAGATACGATTTTTAAATAATAAGTGGTTATAGTATAAGCACGCACTAGTAAAGACGTGGTGCGGGGTGGTTTAGATAAGTCGGGATAGGGAGACGAGGGTTTGCATATGGGGAAGCAGGTAGTTGTACTCTGGTGTGTGTTAGTGCTTGACGTCAAATTTCCCAGGTTAGTAAATATACTTAATTTGTAATGTTTATTATTAAATTTGTTATCTCGAGAATTTCCGCCATAATTTTATTAAAATGCCAAATAATATTTTGTTCATTTACCAAACGATGTTAAATATGGACATCCTACATTTGAATATATTTTCAAACGAAAGTTAAAGCTATATTTGCTCGATAAATGTTTTTACAGTGCGTCGCTTTAAGATTTTTAAATTTTAAATCTAGTTGGAGATGGTCCTAAGGGTTACAAGGGTACATGCTCACCTGTCACTTGTGCATGTCAGGAAGAATAATATGAGGCTATAATTATTTTACATTTACTTGCAATATTATTATCTCCTGACTCATATTTTACGACATTAGCGGCACACAGTGGGGTATTTGATATTCATTTCTGATCGAAATTGTTTTTTAATCAGATATTTCTTAAAAACGTTTTAAATTAAAAGCGGATCATATAATAAGTAAAAATTTAATATTTTGAAGGAGGAACTGCATTATGATGTGCATTATACAAGGCTGCAATTTTTTCACCATAAAAACGCTGAATGTTTACTTCTTAAAAGGCATGTTGGTGGCGCCCCCTACAGGTTAGAGCTAAATTAATATAAACGTAAAATTTCTAATATCAAAAACCTATAAATACCAAATTTCAACAATATACTGCATTATTTAGAAAATTATAAAGAAAAAACGAAAATAAAGATAAAATTTTAACACCCTGTATCTTGGAAAGTATGCACTTTCGGACCTATATTTATGGGAACTTTTTTTCATAAAATGACCTAAGAAATCACGCTCTTAAATATTGCCGCGTCTTTTTTAAACACCATGATGTATAGTTGACGGATTTCAGTTTCATAGTGACAAAACTGGAGCAGTTGCTTTCTATTTTAGCCAAAAGGAGCAAAAAGTAGCAGCCAGTTTTTTTACCATCAAAAAGCTGGATGTTTACTGAGTAATAAGTATATAGAAACTTAGCTGAATTCAGAAAAATAGTTGAATTTAGACATAAAAATACAGGGTTTATTTAAGATTTGCTGTGTCTTATCTTTGACGTAAAATGACAGCCAAATAATCCAGATAAACAAATGTTTGACAAAGCAGAGTAAACAAGTATTGTGTCGACTTGTCATTTATGAGTATTTCTAAAAAGCAGCGCAAACTTATATTTACTGATATTTTGATTTACGATCAGTTTTATATTGTTAATACCCCAGTGAGCGGCGTAACGAAATTCGCCGATTTAAGACAGGCAGGAGTCACGTTTCGTTGTTCCCTTACACATTACCCTTAGTCTCAGTGAAGTTAGGCCGCCTGAAGCGTGGTTTTCTTTCATCGCGAGATCGAGAGTTGTGACGCAGAATCAAAACTGTAAACAAACTTTTGTTATGTCTACCGTTTTCAAAATCAGTTTCGGACTAGGACTAGATACTACAGAACTACAGACTAGGACTAATGACAGTACAGAATTGTTTTAATCTGAATGTGCTGTGTTTACTGCTCGATTTACTGTGTTTATTAATTATTTGTACTTTATCCGAATACAGAATTTACAGATACAGAATAATACATATGGAAATGGATTCAGAAATAAACTGTTCAGTATCTGTTAAAAACAATCCAGTGCCAATTGAGTAAAAACGTATAATTAAAGAAAAAGGTAGGCCTAATCCTTATTTACTTATAAATTTCGAATCTAAGAGTAAAATGAGACCATATAAGAGAGTTATTAATGAAAACATAATATACATCAAATATGAATGGATATGTGGAGGTTCCGTGAAAAATCATTTGTTTTGTTTGTTTAATATTTAATACATGGGTTACTCAGGAATAATTTAAAAAAATGTCGGTGGGTGGAATATCTTAACGGGATCAAAAGTGGATACATCAGCAGAATTTCCGGTTCACAGGACATACCCTACTACTAAATTCTTATTATTAGCTTATCATGATAATTTTACGAAGCACCGTGCAGTGCAGTTTGTCAAGTTGGATAAGAAATAAATGAGGCGACCCGCAATTTTTATTAGTTGCCGCGCGACAAGATACCGCGGCTCATTAAAAAGAATGACTGGTGTTTATCATTATTATGGCTTATTTAATAATATAAATTAATTTAAGCGTTTATTTATTTTACCGCCAGATGCAACATTTTAGCAGGGTCGTCTCGTGATTAACAGTAAACAAAAACAGTGTACCAGTATTTTTTTTGAACGGAAATATTTAATATTTAAACTAATGGGGCAATGCCAGCCAACATTTATTTATATCGCTCTGATTCCGTTTCGATGAACTCTCCCGAACAGCCTATACCATTCCATTAGCAGTTAACTTGGTAGATTATTACTTGGTGGTCGAACGACGACAGAAAGTCGAAGTAAAAATTTAAGGGAGCTGCTTTGGTGCAATTTTCAAGAGTAAGGGGGTTTAGCAGAGGGTCGCTAGCCTCAATCTGGTATAGTCTAAAAGCTGGCACATTTTAAATTGAACGTGACTGTAGTCTTATCTCACACAGTGTATGTGAGAAGTAGTGGGGGAGATTAGATGTGTAAATCTGCAAAGCCAAACCAGGGTCATAAAGCGGGGGTGGGTGACCAAATTAACGTTACCTTCCTGTTATGATGGTGTTATAACAGCTCTAGAATCTCTATCTGAAGCCATCACTAAACCATGGTTTATATTAGTAACAAAATTAATAATAAAGTCATATATTAACTGTACATAAGGATTCTTATTTTCCCGGCCTCATATTCCAATCCGAGAAGCGTCTTCGAACTTACTTCCTTTAAAAACCAAAGTAAAATACGAGAAGGTATATGAAATATTTTCTAATTGGAGGAAGACAAAAACGCACTAAGAACTGATGAAAGCATGATACTAGCGTATTTTTTGAGAAGGTATAGTACATTACATACCGAGCGGGAAAGTACTCTATTTCAGCCGAGCGGCAAGGTAGTTTACCGAGGTGCGATGCACCGAGGTAAACTACAGACGCGAGGCTAGAATGAGTTCCGCGAGGTTTGTATACTATTTTACTCACAATCGGTTAGTAGTTTATGGATTTCTAATACTCCCAATCTACCAATAATAATTTCGTTTCAAATATCTGTATCCATTTTCATTATGTGATAAGATGAATTATTTTAAGTAACCTGTGAGATCGTTGCTAGGTAACAAAACAAGTTTGTTGAATGTGACATTTAGGCGATACACGACGCCATTAATTGTACATATAATCAAATTGTGTTTATTTTACAAAAATGTCTGATAGTGAATTTGAATGTACGCCACCAGAAGTGCGGGTAGCTGCAGAGAGAGCTACTGAAGGAATAATTCCTGAAAAAAGCAGGGAGAGGTATGAAAACACTTATGAACTATACAGTAAATGGTGCGTGGCTAAAGGTGTGCAGCATACCTCTGAGACGGTACTTCTTGCTTACTTTTGTGAAATAAGCAAACAAAGTAAAGCCTCCACATTATGGTCAAGATATTCGATGTTGCGAGCAGTATTAAACTTTAGGCATAATGTTGATATTAGTAATTACGCAAAATTGAAGGCATTTTTGAAAAGGAAGAATGTGGGATATCAAGCTAAAAAGTCAAGTGTTTTTTCTGAAGCAGACATCGATACATTTTTAAACAATGCCCCGATAGAATATCTTCCTCAAAAGGTAATTTTAATTTATTTAGTGCATATTAAATATATGTTATATTAAATTTTTTTAGGTTGCTTTAGTTATTGGGATTTCCGGAGCCTGTAGGTGCGATGAACTTTTAAAAATGAAAATAAGTGACCTGGATATTTTAGAAAATCGAATTATAATAGTGATTCCTGTCACAAAAACCTACTCTTCCCGTACATTTGTAATTACAAAATCGGAATGGATAAATATAATAAAGCAATACTGTGACCTTCGTAATAACATTGACTCTGATAGATTTTTTTTACAAATAAGATTTGGTAAAATTACACGACAGCCTTTTGGGCATAATGCTATAGGAAGTTTTCCCAAAAAAATAGCAACTTATTTAAAGCTGGAAAATGTTAACAGGTTTACAGGACATTGTTTTAGACGTACTTCAGCAACATTATTAGCAAATACAGGTGGAGACATCCTACAGTTGAAAAAGTTGGGGGGTTGGAAATCCAACACCGTAGCAGAGGGATATGTGGAGAATTCATTACATGGACAAATAAAAATTGCTAATATGTTGTCTCATGTAGAAAATCCAGAAACGTCGGCGTCTTCATCTATTTCTGAAACTCATAATTTTGAGCAACACGGTCTTACTTTAACCGTTAATAGTAATCATAATTCCAATGTAACTATTAATATTTATAATTCCAAATAGTTTTCTTTTTGTTATTGTTGTTGTTGTTTCTGAATTAAATAAATGTTGAGTGGATTCTATTCTTTCTAAACCATCTTTTAATCAAAAATGACATTGACATTTCCAGGTAAGAAAAGTGACAGATGCTAGCCGGGAAAGTACTTTCCCGGCTAGCTGGGAAAGTAAAGTAAGTAATAAGTCACTTCCCGATTACTTCAAAGGTTAGAAATCCATAAATTACTAACCGATTGTGAGTAAAGATATTTTGTATACATATTTTAGTGTTTTTCAATATATTTCATTATTTTAGGCAAAAGCTAAGAGCTTTTGCCTAAATGCCTTTGCTTTTGCATATAAGGCATCAAGCGTAGCAATATAGCTTATGGTATGTTGAAAAGTTCTATATAAGTAAACAAAAATGTGGATAGTACAATACAAAACGCTACTTTGCCTTTTTAAAACGTCAAAATGGCACATACGAATAAAGGGTTTTCCAATAAGTATGATATGATTTGAAACGAAATGTAACCGTAATACCTGTCACCAGCTTTAAACAATTTATTGAAGTGAAAACTTCTTTAGGCGCGCTCTGCACTTTTCGCGCTCTCCGCTTTTATTTTTGCGGGTGTTTAATGAGACTGGGCCATCACACGTCAGGCATTACGCGTCTGACGTGGCGCGTCACGCGTAGCAACGCTCAGTCGATTATCGCCTAGCAACGAGCTAGGTCACCTGTACCCCTTAATCGAAGCTCCTGCTAATAGATCCTGCTAAGAGAAAAAGCGCGCTTTTAAAGCATTTCACAGACCCTTATTGTGATAGAAACAGTGTATACAACCTCCTTCCCCAGTGCGGCATCCATACACGCCTAAAATCCCGACAAATCCGTAAAAAAAGACAAATTCAAAAATTTTGACATACATGTCAGTTTCTGACACGGGTCCTACAAAAATGGATACATGCCCTAAAAACAGCGCCAAAATTGAAGATGCGTGTAAGACGTATCACTGAGTAAGGTTTTCACACACCCTTCAACAACCAAGAAACCAAACATCACAACTACAAAATCTACTGCGGTATCAAATTGCAAGTATCTAATTGTGGAGTATATTAGATTATAAGGAGCCTAACTACAGGCTCCTTGTACAATAAAACTACAAAAATTGATTGATTGCTTTTAACGGGTACCTTTTCAGATACAAATATTTCTTTTACTACTAAGACTGAAGTGAAGTGAAATAGTTTTACATCAAGCATTGGGTTAACTACGCTCTCCATCGTTATCTTAGGAACGTAATATTTCTATAAACATTTCAAGAGGCAAACAGAAACGTAAGTTTAATAGAGTAAAGATTTGTTGGCTTATTTCCTTACTGTCAGTTCTCAAACAAAAATAGCTAACTCTTCCACAACAGATACCACAAGTACTGCGAGTGAACTAGAATCAACGATAAAATTTAAAACCAAAAAGGGGCCTATGTGCATTTTTTGTAAAAATGTAGGAGCTTCTGTAGTACATGTAAATGAAAAATGTTGGTGGTAATACAGGCGGACGGTTACAGTATATATTTTAAAACTCGAAAATTATAGAAGTTTTTACTTCTATCTTGTGGTCATAAGCAGACACCTAAAATTTTGGTCTGAATAATCACCCTTCCTTGCTTGCCATTCGTCACATCGTTCAGAAACTTGAAAATAAGTTTACTCTTCACGATCTAAAAACACCAGCAAGCCGTCGAAATGCCAGAACTGTTGAGCATATTGTTGCTGTAAGAGCAAGTGTTGCAGAGGATCCAAATTTATCAAGTCGTGGTCAAGGGCTAAGGCTTAAAAACACGACAGCCACTGGCCCATCGTAGGCGCCGAGGAATTTGCTGCTTGGAGTTTAAAACAACTTGAAACGGATCCTAATTTTGCGAAAAAAATATACTATTCAGATGAAGCTCATTTTTGGTTAAGTGGATATGTTATGTTAACCAGCAAAATTGCCGTTTCTTGTGTGAAAACAATCCACAACAGATTCACGAGAAGCCTTTGTATCTCTTAACTGTATTATGGTATGGTGGCATCATACTACCATTTTTTTCTACAAAATTAGGTAGCCGATGCAGTTACAGTGAATGGTGAACGATATCGGCAGATGTTAAGAAACTTTTTGTGACCAAATTTAGATGCACCTGATTTGAAAGATATATGTGGTTCCAGCAAGACGGTGGTATAGCAATAAAAGTTTGACGAAAGGATAATTTCAAGGAATGCAACTGTTCACAGGCCTCCAAGAAGTTGTGATTTAACTCCTTTAGATTACTCCTTGTGGGGCTAATTGAAATATAAGGTCTATGGAAACAGACCACAAACCCTTGCTGCATTAAGATTGAACATTAAATGCTGCATTCGTTATATCACGCCCAAAATTGAGTGCGTCGAATTCAACATTGTACGTGAAGTCGAGGTGGATATTTAAACGATGTGTTATTCAATATATAAATATGATTGACTCTACTTTAAAATAATATACACAGTTTGGTTGTATCTGAAATATTTTTTATTCTGTTTCATTTTAAAATCATATCGTTCTTATTTGAAAACCCTTTAGTAGTCGTAAAATGCGTGATTTTCCGCTCCACTTCCTCAATTTCACCTCTCCGACAAACCTATTCTACACCTAATACAAAATAAATTGCATATGAGACTTCGCCACTCCCATGACTCCCACGGCTTAATTACTATAGCATTCATCAATATCAATTGAACTATATCAACTCTATATTTGTACAAGTTTATACATTTTGAATCAGCAATTGAAGCATTTAGACCGTTTTATTAGATTAAAATTATGACTATGTAGAAATTATAATTTGATGTCTTTCAGTAATTTACATATCGCTGAACTGTATCTCATTAATTCGAGCGTTCATTGATTGTATATGCATTAATATAAGCTGATACGCACAAGTGCATCCAACGACCTGCCCTAGTTACATTGGATAGCGTTCCGCAATTAACATGTTTATCAAACTTATTACCACTTGATCATTCCAAGGGGATTTCGGTATTTGCGAAGGAAAACTTATTACCACTTGATTTAAAGTCCATGTTATATATGTGATATATAATTTGCAGACGCATGGTGTACCTTTCCAAATAAGTAGATCGGACACTGCTGGACGCCTGTGCTGATCAAAAATTATTATTAAGAGACACTACCTTATTTCTACACATGCTAGTGAGGCAGAAAAAAGCATCCCATTTCACAAAATGAAGGAGACCTGATCGCATCTCGGCCTATTTCACTGGCTTTTTCTGTCCAGCTGAGATTTTGTATATTAGTACTAGTGCACTGTGACATTCACCATACAAATTTGAGAACAATTCGTTTATGCCTTTAAGAGATATTAACAAAAAAATTTAAAATAATTCATCTTCAACCACCCTGTATTTCGGAAAGGGTTCAGATTTCGAAATAAGTTTATGTAGCAAAGTCCCATTAATTTTATCAGATCTACCTTTTCCTGATTTTTTTTCAGAATAAAAATGGGACACCCTGTATAGATGCTGGCTTTCAAACAGATATGACATACACCGACTTTTAGAAAGATCACAGCATTTTATTCTCAAATATTATGCAGCAGTATGGATTCTCTCAAGAGCTGGTAAATTTCTTTTGGTCTTACTTATAGAGTGTAAGTAGTTTCCAGTCTGTCGAGATAAAACCTACCTCTGGAGTGCCGCAGGGGTCAAACCTGAGGCCTTTACTATTCAACATATTCATGAATGATACAATTTAAATTGCAAATATTTGTTATATGCAGATGACCTAAAAGTCTATTCAGTTACTACTGGCCCTAAAGACTGCTTTTCACTTTTGCTTTTCACTTTTCACAGATTTACAGTCTATTAACACTTGGTGTCACAAAAATAACAGACATTTTCTAATAGAATCCAACCACTAAATTTTGTTTATTCATTAAATAACATCGTTTTAGCTAGACCAACCACATTTAGAGATCTTGGTGTAATTTTTGACAGTAACCTTTCTTTCACATATCACATCAATATTATCAATTATAAATTATATATTATCAATATTATCAATTATATCAGCCGATGGTTTCCAAATGTTAGGGTTAATTATCAAAAATTCCCGAGAATTTGACGAAACGCAGACGCTTAAAATAATATATTATTCTATTCTAAGATCACGGCTTGAATATGCTGCTAATACAAGGCGTTCTGCTTACAATACGTATGTAAATATCATAGAAAAAAGACATGTTTCTAAAATATCCAGATGTACTTCAAAGAGACTGGAGTGTATCCTGGTGTTGGTTTTCCAAATTCTAATCTGCTAACGAGATTTTGAGATAGTCTCGAAAAAAGACGTACAAAATCTCACCTAATATTCTTGCAAAAAAAATGTACCTACATCGACTACATCGACTGTTCAAAGATACAACACGTGTTACAATTTCACATTCCTAGGATAGATACACGTAACCACGAGACATTTACTTATAAGCACACGGCGCACAAATATTGGCAAATACTCTCATTTGCACCAAATGTGTAACAAAGATAATGATTGTCAAGTTTCATTTCATATAATTTCCTCCAATAGCAGCAATTTTAAAAAAATTGAATTTTCTACAAATATTTACTTTAATTTTCTGGGTTAAATTAATTTTGTATTGAAATGAACCCTATCCACTATTTAGTTAAGAAAACTGCGATGTCGTGACCTGTTTTGTTTAAAGACGAGATACCGATTTTTAAATAGCAAGTGGTTAGGCACGCATTAGGAAAGACGTGGTGCGGGGTGGTTTAGATAAGGCGAGATATAGGGAGACGAGGGTTTGCGTAGGAAAAAGCAGGGAGTTGGTCTCTGGTGTGTGTTAGTGCTTGACGTCAAATTTCCCAGGTTAGTAAATATACTTAATTTGTAATGTTTATTATTAAATTTGTTATCTCGAGAATTTCTGCAATCATTTTATTAAAATTGTCCCTGTTATATTTTGTTTTTGAACTATGAATAATTATGATACGTTATGCATAAACTATACACATTTTACTTGCTTATTTAGTGCGTTCAGCTCCTTCTGTTTTAAGATTATTTCATTTTGTTTTATTCAGTTCGTTCTAAGTAATGTTGTTGACCTTTTTCTCCATTCATGACTACGAGTAGGTTTTCCGTACTTGTGTGTTTTGCTTACAACAGTGACTTAATTGTATGAGATGATGAATGTTTGTGCCTTGTTGAATTTATTAAAACTTTCGCCCCGTACCTGGGCAAACTAGTTGCCTCCCGTATGGGACCTTCGTTTTTGCACCAAAATCTTACAACTACTAGCTGAGTTGCCTCCCGTATGGGACCTCAGTACCATCTGACGAAAGTCGGCTAACTAACAACAAACTCTTCAGTTTTGTATCTTGAGAATGATTGTAGGTTAAACTACAAGTATGGGAACCCTTGTAAGTTTTCATTTTACTTTGACCTAAATGTCCAACAGCATTATTGCGATTCTTGTGAATAGAGATCGAGAGTTCCTCTGCCGTGCTCTTTCCCCTCGTGAATTCAAGACTGAGTATGGCATGTACTTAATTTATAATGTTTATAAATTGAATACCTGTTTGAATAAATAAGTAGGTGTATTAAAACGCTTAGTCTTTTCTTTTCATCTCAAAACTCCCGCGTTTCGTTAGTAACTAGTGCATCTCGGACAGGGTTAATTTAAATTAAATACAACGTAGGGTAGGTATTTTCCCTTTTAGACGATCACGTACCCCGCCCATGTGTTTCTCTGATTATTATGTTGAACCGACCCGAGTTGGTTACATTACAGTATATTAGGTATTTATGTATTTTTACAAGCTGTATTTTTTGTGTTCTGTTCATTCTATGTCCTGCTTTTATATATTTATTACAAAAAAACGTAATTTCAGTAAGTACCTACTTCGTCAATATGTGATTTATTCTTGTTGTACGTAAATTTAAGTATTTTTGTTGTAATTCTATAGCCGCATTCTGTAATCGGGTTTTCCGTTGAATATACTAATAAATAAATAAATAAATAAATAAATAAATAAATAAATAAATAAATAAATAAATAAATAAATAAATAAATAAATAAATAAATAAATAAATAAAAAATAACGTTTGGTAATTGCACGTACGAATGTACAGGTGCACATACAATACGCATGTTGCCACGGGCCAATAAACATCAAGTGGGAGAATAACGTCTACTACCTTGACCCTGGATCGAGCCCTGACGTGGAAGGACCATATAGATGCCACTACGAAAAAGGCAAGGTTCACCCGAGCCCTGCTCTCCCCGATGATAGCCGGGGACAAGAGGCTGAGACTGAAGAATAAGACGACACTGATCACGACCGTCCTACGCCCTCAGCTGACCTAGGCATCCACCGCATGGGGATACGCAGCGAAGACCCACCTCAAGAGGATGGAAGCAGTGGAAAACAATTACAGCACTTCGTATACTGCAGTAGGCGCCCGTAGGGACCTGAAGTACAAGATGGCCACGGAGATGATCAGGGATCAAGCGAAGAAGCTCTACGATCCAGAGGAAGACGGACCTCACAACGGCCAACGGCCTATATCCTGGACAATGGGTAAGTATAAGATAATCACGATCTTATGTTTCAGCCCGATATATGCGAAAAGAAGCAAACCCAAACCAAACCCAAAAGGCTTACAGGGGAGGATATTTTTCACATATTAATGTACAAGAAAAATTAACAACAGATAATATTAACAATGTTATAGTTATAGCATTGGTTGAAATAAATACAGCCGGATTTATATATTTATTTAAAACCACATTACCCAAAATGCGCTTTTTAGATTTCAGAATGTAGCTTTTATATATGTATCTTAGAAATGTAGCTTTTATAGATCTAAGTCTGTGAGGGTTTTGTTTTGCAACCGGTCAAATTTGTTAGTATTTGACTGGTTACAAAACAAAACTCTCACAGACTTATATCTACAAAAGCTATATTTTACCTACATGTGTCTATAAATTAAGCTATAAATAAATACACAGAAAAGATCTAATATCTAACGTATACCTCTATAAAGAAAGTACACGTATATGTTACCTATATGTGATCCAAATAATTTATTCTAAAACTCTTTGCACTGCGGTATATACTGTCACTTTGTTATACAAACAAGCGCTGTATCGAATATTATATGAATAACAAATATGCTGAAGTTTCCTACAGTGCCACTATGTCACCTTGAATATGAAAATGTCTTTAGGGTTTTCTCGTATAAGAGGGAACGCTTGAAAAACATTTCTGATGTATTTCTTATGGCATATCCAATTTTATAAACTTGGGAATTAAGTTTTATTTACCAAGAAAAATAAAAAGTCGCCAACAAAAAGTCGATAAAAAATTCGCAATCTGCTAGCCCAAAAAACCGAGTATTCACAGAATACTTAAACTGCAAAATTATCAGAAATCTTAGAACCGCCACCTGAAATATTTTGACAGACAAAAAAAATGGTGATCTCTGCCTGCGAAAATACCGATAAATAGTTTAAGTCCACTAGGACAATAAATAACGAAAACGTCGGTCGGATGGCGGCTATTATATCCGCCATCTTAAATGTTTATTTTGTCAAAAAATAAATAAGAGTTTTTTAGTCTAATCGGACTTTAAATCACAAAAAATTGAGATCCATCTTGGAGCCGCCATCTTGCATATTTATTTTGACAAGAAATTCGTGATCTGCGACCCCAAAAATTCCCGAAATCCCTATTTTAAGTAGAAAAAGAACCATATATGGCAAATTGAATTTCGGTTAAAAATGTTCTGAAGAATATACAATAGTGCTTGTTTTTTTACCACCTTGCATCAGTATTGCAAGGTTACAAAAAATGTCATTTTATAGCAGGTAAGGTGTTTCGGAAAAAAATATAAGAATGATTTAATTTTAGACACACCCCGTATAATACCAATATGCAGATAATTAGCGTACATACCCTGGCTCTCCGCCGGCCTCCATATTGTTGGCCAGCGTGACATCGTTCGACCACACATCGTACTGCCACTTGCGGAGACCGAGCACCCCACACAACACCCTGCCGGAATGTATTCCCACCCTCATGTTGAGTTGGACGTCGGTGGCTTCCACGACGCTGGCGATGGCGTCTATCATGTCCAAGCCCATTTCCACGGTGCAGTGAGCGTGGTCGGAGCGGGGCTCCGGAAGCCCGGACACGCAGTAATAGCAATCTCCAAGGATCTTTATCCTCAAGCAGTGGTTGTCCTAGAAAAAATAACAAGAGTACTAATATACGTATAACTAATGTACGTATAACACCCAATTGTTGTGCCATGTCGTGAGCAACTGTCGTTTTGTGTTTTAGTGCTTCATATGGCCAGTTGTATAAACTGTTTGAACTGTAGTCAGTGTTGAACTGCAGTTCAAAGTAAAAAAAATGTTGTAGCAATAGTATTTCGGACTGATCTTAGTTCAAATACGGAATTCAAATGAAAGGCCAATTTCGGCCGTTCAGAAGTTAAACTCTCTATCAATGTGATTTTCTAACCTCACAATTTTTAATATGAAAGTTATTAGTTTATAACAATGTATGAATTTAACGATCTTATAAGTTATTATGACGATGTTTGTCTTGTGGCTGCTGTAATGAATCCTATGGATAGGGAACGATCATTACTAAATGGAAAGGCAATCAATTTTTGGAAATATTTCGCTTAACAAAAAACAGTTGCTTATATCCAGTAATGTACATTCAATTGTGCTTTTAAATGTCAGTGCAAGACTCATTAATGTGCCAACCTCTTGCCCTGAAATTAACAATTCTTTTTGTAAAAGAAGACATGTCAACAGGAAGTATTTCACTACCAACAAATAATTTACAAAAAAATACAACAACCCTTCTCAAATAAAATAAGCTATATCATTCACATTACACCTAGCAAAACTAACACAATTTGTACGTATCAAACTTGTGTGTTGTCAGTGACTATATCACCAGTTATTCGTAAATAATATGCAGATATTTTGGTTTTTATTTTTAACAATGTATTATTAAATTAAATTAAATTCAATTATTTAAGACGCAAAAGTAACCAAATACTAGTGGTGCCGGCAAAAACCAAGCGCAGTTCAGTTTGCATAGAACAACGTAATAACGAATGAACGTAGTTCACAGGTTGATCGGTGTTCCGTTGAACCTAAGATGAGATTTGCTTTATACAACCGGCCATAATAATGTATGAACATCTAATAATACAGTAGGTAATATGGGTATATAATATACGATTGTAGTATAATATTATTTCTGTTTTTTTACCACTTTCTTCTAATTCTGACATTATAGTAATTCGTTGCTTGTAAAATAATTAATGTGTATACAATAAACAGGAAGAACAAATTTGGTCTTATCCAATAAGTCGTTAAACCCCCGCATCCGCCAGAATATAGAATTGATTCCTGCAATATATTAATTATAGGTATTCTATTTTAAAACGTAATTTTAATGAAAAATTTTACACAAAAAATATTAAATTGGTCTTTCGGTTAATCCCCATCGAACTTCCACAAATTGGGTTTAAAATTGGTAATTAACGCAGAGAAAACGTGTAGGCAGCGCAGTGGAATTGGAAAAGTTCGGCAATATTTTATGACCAATTTTATATACCATCGAGGCCCCGGTTTCGATTTCTACTTAGCTAGCAGCTACCCATACATTAGTCTTATTAACCGACCGCCTTTGACTGCCAGGCTTAGACTTTCAGCAAAACTGCTATTAAATAGACACCCCTCCCTCTCCAGTCCAACAGTAAAAACCAAATGGGAGAAAAAATATGTAGAGGAAAAACAAATTACAGAATAACTGATAATACATTGATCAAAAACGTAAGTATCAAATATTTCTTATCAAGTAATAAAACAAAAGATGAGTAAACAATATATCTTGGTAAAAAAAATATGACACATAATTGTTGTAAAATGTAGTATCATATAAGTCTTCTGCTTCTAGATTCTCCCTTGATATTCTAGCAGAAAATAATCATGAGGAAGCTTCTTTCCTTGCGCATCATGCAATAATTATTGGAGAAAAATACGGTAACAGCAGCAGTTTAACTCTAGACGTTCTTATTACTTTATTAAATTATTATAAAGTGTTACCTCAAGAAACAAATATATTAGCAGGACGTCGAAAACCAAGAACGATTTGGCTGAAACATATCACCGCTACTTTAGGTCCGGTTTTTGCAGGAGCTATCTTTGGATTCCACGCTTTTACTAGGACCGATATAACTGAACAATTTGTCAGGAAATGCGAAGAAATGTGTTTCAAAGTAGTTTTCTTTACAGGGATCGGAGAAAACCAACTGACGAAATGAATAGCGATTACTTCTGTCAAGGAATTACGATGCCACTGTAAAATATGTATGTAAATTTCCCCTAGGGAAATGTAATATATACAGGGCTAGTAAAGTAATTTGGTACATGCAATCTGTGGAATTAACCTCGCTCTTGGTGCCATATTTCCTTGCTCTGCTTTTTCAGGAAAGTTTTACGGAAGTCGTCTACTCCATTTTCCGTAATTTTTGTTTTAATCGGTGAAAAAATCAAAATATAATTTTTTTATTGAATCGGGTTTTTTGTATTTTTTTAATGAAAATCAATCATTGCCCAACACTGTTGGTAAGTACATCAATTACATTAATAATCTAGTACCTTCCGTCAAATCGGAAGATGATTTAGTTTTAGCACGAATTTCGGCCATATATGAACACAATTCAAATAAATGTCCTGGACTTCCAATGATACATCTTCGGTGACCATAAAACTTGCTGGTTCCGTATCATATTGCTAATAATTTAAACTGAAGGCGCCTGATATCTTTTGGGGCCGGATATTTCAGTAAATTTCAACCAGACCTTAAGCGAATATTTGCCGAAGGGGAATCCGATATATCACAACTCAGAATAGCTGGAAGTTTATTTACCTTATCGTCATGGAGAAATAAGAATGCGAATATAGTGATACTGATGAGTCTCGGAATAAGTACTTATACCGGAATAGGAACTTTCTTTTTAAGTTTATCAGTAGTAATATCAACTAAATCAGTAAAATCCACCAGTAAAACAAAATTTCAACAATATCCAGTTGTCTATGTTATTTATTGCTTCTAGTGTTGTTTTAAGGAATTCGGTGTTTTTGATTTTGCAGTATATGACAAGGTCATCTGCGTGTAAGTTAGGTCGGGCTGCTAGTGGAATTTTGGTCATAATGGTCATTATTGTTGTCAAGAATAGCGTGGTACTTACCTACGATATTCCCCGTTTGTATGATATGTATAATGTCTGCATGTGATGTCTGATTCTAGATTTACGATATTATCGCTTGTTGATCTGTATCGACGAAAGCCACTTGATATGATGTCAGTAGGTTGTGTTTCATTAAGTACCACGTTAGTCGTTGATTGATGATTTTTTCCCAATCCTTTGCACATTGTGCACGTTAATGATATAATAGGTCTATAGAGGAGATATTTTTTTGGGTTTGTTCGGTTTCAGTATTGGAAGGATGAATGATGCTTCAGACCATATTTCTGGGAAAGTTTGAGATGTGAACATTTTGTTATATAACTTCAGTAAGCCTTGCGATAGGAGGTAGGTACATACCTTAGAAGAGCATATGGAATATTGTCAGGACCTGAGCTAGAGTCTTTGTTTTTTAAAGACATTATCTAGTTCTTTGGAGATTGAAAGGTTCAGAGGAAGTGCCAAGTTTCATTAGCGGTACGGAAAGTTGTGAGTTCGGAGTTCTGATAATTCTTTACGTAGCCAGTGTATCCGGTCAGTCGGCTGATTTGGGGTTCCATTTTTTCACTGATATGATAAAATTGACTGATGGCTAACATTAATTGCTAATTCAATAATATACTATTTTTAACCTACTATAGGTATCACGAATATATATTATTTTTAAAATATCTAAGGTATTTGTGTTTACCGTGGTACTCATCGCCAAAAGAACTGGGTATATAGTGTTTCATTCTGGCAAATTGCACCAGCAAGATTCCATGTTACGACACGTACCACATCAAGATGTATATCGCCTGTATACCAAATTGAACGATCTCACGCAATCCAGTCTAATTGCGTTTAACCTTCAAACTGCAACATTAGTAGAACCATTTAAATACGCGAAATTAATCGATAATGATACGTAACTATTTTCTAAAATTAGACCGGAATCCCTGAGTATGAACCCCTACAACTAGTACACTGTGCTAACCTAATTAAGGTAATTATATTATTCCGAATGAAGAGATGCAACAAAAAGTAACTATTAAAACCCCCCTTATCTCACTCCGATTTAGGTCAATCAAAAAAGTAGTGAACACGATTTTTTGATGAATATTTATATACTGAAAATGCATCCTACACATCCACTAAAATATGCAGAGTGGAAAATAAAACAAGATTTTGAATAAATAATTTTAATGATCACCACCTGTAGGATATTACTAATACCTTATTACAAATGACACCTTTGAAAACAATGTTATTTATTGATAACAATACATAATAAAAAAGAATAATAGAAAACGATTATTTAAGAATTAGAAAAAAATTAATAAAAGTAAAATTAAGAATAGCAGAAAATTAAAAACAAATAAAAGTAAATACCTATTAATGAGAGTATATAATACAAATTTTATGACATTTTCCACAGAGCACTACCATTCTGAATGCCCATGTGGCATGGCTCTATAAAGTTCACATTTTGGAATATATTACAATTTTGGTTTAATTCCTTAGTTTTACACGTATGCAGAGTATTTTACAGAGGGTAGAGGGTTTTTACAGCAACCGTTGACTTTATTGTGATTTGCTTCATTTGTTTAGAGTAGTTAAGCCTTTTGTCTAGGGCGACACCCAAATATTTTGCATTTGGCGACTCTCTGATTACTCTATCTTCTATTTTTATATTATTTCGGATTTCATTTTGTGTGAATTTTTTTGTAAAGTTAATTAGTTCCGCTTTGCTTGGGTTTGTTTTCCTGTGGTTTAGGTAGGGTAAAAGGAAGGTTAAGTGTATTTTAAGCTGTGCATTTGCAACTTTTGAGTGGAAACTGGTTGCTGTGATCGCTTTATCTTCTGCATACGTTGTTAATTTTGTTTGCGTAAATGTTGGTATATCCGATGTATAATATATGTATTGGGGCCAGCACTGTTCCTTGTGGGACCCCATTTTATTAGGGAGGTTACATAGGGTGGGAATTGTAATTTATTTATCTTAGCGACCAAACCCTCCTGCCAGACTGCGTCGAAGGCTTTTGCCATGTCTAGCAGGAGGAGTGTGGTGTTCTTTCCTCTGTTAAAGTTTTTCGTGACTTCTGTAACAATTTTGGCGGCTGCCATCGTGGTATTTGCGCCTTTGCGGAAGCCATATTGGTGATTTGGTGTTATGTTTTTCCTGCTGTCTATTTTGTCCAACCTTCGAGGGACTTTTAGCGGGCCAATCTATAACAAACGTGACCTCCTATCCAGACGGGATATTTTTCATTCAAGTATTCAGTGAGGTTCCTTGCACCATGTGGTGCTGCACTGCACCTTCCTGCTGCCAAATAACAGATATGTTATGGCAGCAGGATAGTAATATTCCATTAAAAAAACGAGTTTAGGTACTCGAGATATGGAAAGTTTGGGATTTTTTCACACCCTATATAATATTTTTCGAAAACTAGACATACTGTAGTAGAATGAACCTTTGTTTATATTCAGACAAGGTTGCAAACGAGTTTTATCAATGACAAGTGAACTTATTGAGAAATTTAAAAAATAATTTTTTCGGATTTTTCCTTTCAACTGTATTAACTTTAAAACTGTACATAATATTTCATATCTTCCCATTAAAAAAAAATACTTATAATTATTACGATAATTAATATTCGCGACAAAATATAGGATATTCCATTTAAGAAAATGTATTTTTGTAACGCCACGATTTTATGGGCCATCCTGTGTAGTTTGTTTTATTTGCAAATGTTTTAGGTATATTGGGAAAAACAATTGTAATGGGATTTATTAAGCTGTTTATGAAGAAAAATAAATCTTCTTAAAAATCCTTATCAACCATTGCCACGTGACCAAAAAATTATATTAGCTAGCTATCAAGTAACGGATTGGTATAATATTAACTGCCAATCAGAATTATCCGCCTGTTAAACAAGAAAATATAAAATCGACGTGAAATGTATAAAATGTCACGTGGATCATTTCTGAAGCCAGATAGTATAATAAAGTTATTATTAATGTTAAGGGTCACTTTTCTGATTTGGTAAAATAATTCTTTAAAAGGCAAATATCACAAAATAGCCACCTAGAACAAAAAACATATGATTAAACCCATACATATTAATACGGGGACACCCAACGATTTATTCATAAAACGCTGGAAGAGCCGATCTATTATTGTTCTAAAAACTGCATTGAGTGCGAGAGAGAAAATGGAGGTAGGTATCCTTTCGGATACAACGCCGCTTCGAGTGATCAAGCTCATCCAGTGGCGTGTCTACTTATCTTTAATGAATGAGTTAGGGTAGACTGCATAGTTACATAAGAAAAATACTTAATACCCTGTATTTGAAAGTTGGAATAAATCAAATGAAAATAGAAAACATTCAGAGCATAGTTTAATTCGTGTACATTAAGATAATAGTTGATAACTGCAATAAAACTTTGTCATGTGTTTTGTAGAAATTTATTTATAATTTTAATGCAAAAAGTACAGATATCGGACGTATTTGTTGGTTAGTGGACGGTTTAATATTAGTTATTGGATACATTGTAAATAATTTAAATTCTATAAAAAAAAGACACTTTAATAGGTGTCTGACCACTTAGTAAAAATTTTCCTTGCGTGTTTGTTGAAACAACTCATAAAGTCTGTCTATTTATTCTTTCTCTTCCTCCTCGTTTTAAATTTTTTCATCGTCAAATTCACATTGTTCATTTTCAATGTCGCTGTCTTCATTCTCTGAAATCTCATCATTTTCTGTATTGTAGCATATATAGTGACATAGACATGTGTCATCACCTTCTTCTGGAATGTGAACATGGTGTTTAGGGGGAACACACCATTTGTGTCAAAATTGCTTACATTTGTCATATAATAAAATGACATCATATATTTAAGAATTTTAATCATACATGCAAATTAAGTTATTATAAAGTAAAGCTATTACTCGACCTATTATAAATGCAACAATCCTAATAATATGAGTGCTGTATTTAAACTAAGAATGGAAAAACGTCTAGATTTTTCATTACAATAACATAAGAAAATACTATAACAAATAAAATCTCAACATACTTTTGGGATTTACAAAATTCATAAATGTATATCATACTAAAGTCAACATGAACTACTATAAATATAAATAATAAAATAAAAGCAACATTTTTTCAAATTCTATAGACTGAACATATTAAAGACAGTTCTTTAAAAAAAAATCACAAGTTTCTAAAATTTACAAACTTCATATCCTATATACAACCAACACAGTAAATCAAACTTTGTTAGTCAAACCTACTATAATTATTGAATCTATTAATTCCTAAATAAAATGAGTTTTGTATTCAAACTTCTTATTCTATTTCGCCTATTGTTTTCTATTTTTTTTTGTTTCATAATAAATGTCAACTTGATCAGTTGAATATGGTGGTCATTCAGTAGTTCATCAACATACATAGATGGAGATGAAAATGGTATTTTGCATCACCCGAATAAAAATAATTTTAAATATCGCACATTGATTATGCACCATACAAATTACAGAATAAAAATTAATTAAATAATTATTGATTAATTATTGCAGCAGCAATATAAAAAGTTCATTTTTAGTTTCAACGCCGCCCCTGGCCAAGCCAAGCCGTTAAAACTTGTAGGTAACCTTAAAAATACTTACCGCTGAAAAGTAACATTTCCGGACTTAAATGATCCACCCTTTTACAAACTATACAAGAATGCACCATAGTTACACACTTATTGTTCACCAATATGAATCGCAATAAATACAAAGATTGGTAGAATACACTTAAGAAAACAAAAGTACAAGAGGTAGCGTTACGGCAACCTCGCAAATTTCTTTCCATTGATTGTAGTAAAACTCGAGTAAAATTCATCAAACGACGTTGCCGGTGTTTAGATTTATATCTCAAGGCACAGTACATTTTCGGTTGTCTATGATTTTCACCATATATTATTAACGTAATAAGGCAATACAATAGATTACTTTTGCCAAGAAGCTGTTTTAAATAACATTTTAGTCTTAAAATGAATCAGATTCGTTGAAATTGTCAAATTATTTGAACATCTCTTACGGTATTCAAAGACTTCAAGTGAATTTCACAGTAAGCCTGGCAAACGTGCCGTTTGGGAGAAAAATACGGACGATAATGGATCGGCCAAAAATGTAAACAATTCTGTCTCTTGTATTAATACGTCTATGATTAAACCCCACCATGACCCAGTACTGATTGGGCTTTCTTTTTCACAAAATACACGCGCGAGGCCGGTCAAACTTAGAGCTCTGCCCAAATCAACGATTTCAGAATGAAAAACTTCGCAAATACGTACGTAGCTCGAAAGCACGAAAGGTGAGGCGAATTAAAAATTTCGCTTCCGCTCACGCGAGCTGACATTACGAAAGTCCGGTTACGACGCGTTTGAACGAACACGAGGGGTGGAACTTTTGGGATTTTCACATCTCTGTTTTCAAAGAAAGTGGAAAGATTGATTAACGGTTGTTAGACTTGAGGGGATTTAGTGTATTACTGACAAACGATGAGTTTTTTCGGATTATTATTGCTCAGTGGGAAACTTGAAAGAGCAGGGAAATAAAATATTAGGGCGATAATTCTCTATATTTTCTATATCATAAGTTTTCATAGCTAAGTGTACATGCAATATAGATGTTACAAACATTCAACAAAAATGGGCTTTAAAGAATGTCGATATAACTGAAAAATTGTTCACAAAAATTGCAACAAGTATTTTTTATACACACGCAAATTTTACATTTATATATAAGCCAAAGCGAATGAAATATTATATACACGAGGGACACAGTTAATTAAGATAGATAAAATCACAAGTATATAATTTCCTATGTTTCAACTATTTTTGAAGATGACGTTAGTTGGCGCATGGTACTAATTAATAGCAGAGCGATTTGCTCTTGAAGGAAACATCTGAGACGTTACGATAAACAATGATTTATCGTAACATGATTACCTCGAATGAGTCACGTTTTCTACGGGCAAAATTATTCCTTGGATATAGAGAATACCATATCTCACAATATCACAGTAATTATGGCTCAGGTGACCACCTATCCTGATTTAACCAGAATTATACTGCTTTTGAGAACTAAGTTCTGATTGTATATCGAAAGCAGTAAACATTTTGCGTTTTTTTCCTGACTTCGGTAACATTTTTCTTTAATTGTCAAAAATTCAGTGCACAATTCTTGTATGTAGCCTTCCACGAAAAACTTGTAACCTTTACACTTGCCGTGAAGTAAACCCATTTTTATTGTCTCATTTAAAACAAGTTACGGTGTATTTCTCTCACTCGCTTGATCTACCTCGATAGGTCTATTGGTAAATATTAGAGTGCGTATCCAAGCATCTATCTAGTGCAATAGAGATCTAGTGAAATAGAGATACTTCTATTTTGCACTCTATATTTGCAACTCTCGCCTACCTTAAATTTCGTATATTCTAATAGAAATGGCACAAAATTATGCAAAATTAGGGATTATGATAGGGTGTAAACATTTGAAAAATTATATGATACATGCTGCAAAATTTAGTAAAGTAAAATTAACTAAATAACAACAAATATTAACATTACTAATTTAATAACATTTCATAACTTGCTACCAATGGACATCCTGGACACCCTAAGCAATCCCTTATTAATGTGGCCATAAAAATGTTGTACCATTTATATTATACGTATTTAAATCCACTTTTTAGAAATATCTACAAGTGCAAAGTGCAAGACATTTTCCTTTTAAAACCCATTATTCATACGAATACATTAATCAAGTGAGATATTAGCGAAAAGACCCAAGCCTACCAAAGGCGCTCTAATTAATATTTTTTCTTTCACCCAAATGCTCAAATAAAAACGAGACGACTATCGCTGTATTTTTGAATGCCAATGACGGGTTTAAGGGGCTTGAAATTACTTTCATTGCGGTCGTTGAATTGTATGAATAGTCTGAAAAGAACTAATCGCTGCCATCAGAATTGGCCTATAAAGCATTAAAGTAAGAAATTGCTATTTCCAGATACGAGTAGTCTCATCGTCTACATTTGTCAAATATCAACTATTTAATTTAGTTTTTCTAGGTTAAGATAGTAAGATAGGATATTGCTTAATTTTAGTTTAATTTTACTGAATTTTCGTAAGGCTCGAATTTCTTTCCGATTTTGTTAGGTTTATATAAGTTTGAAATATCCAGGCGTTATAATGTGTACAATATTGAAAATCTTAATTTCAATGGAAACTTCGTACATTTCCAACAACACCTCTAATACAAGGGCAAAGTGCTGCCTCGCGACGTCACCATCCGGAGGCCTACGAGATACTTATGTTATTACGGGTTTTATGTAGTTATTTAGGTAGGTATGTCTGAAATCGTTTTAATGTAGTTTTGGAGATCAATAAAAAGATCAAACCAAACAAAGATATTACGACATAAATCAGTCGGAGTCTATGAAAAACACAGGTGAAGAATAATTTAAATGGTTAACTGTTAACTGTTTCGAAATACAGTCAAGATTACATGTGTCTAATTATTAAGGCGACGTTACACGGCGTGGGGAGTGCCACGCCTGGAGTGAAAACTGTCGCGCCACACGCCGTATAATTGTGCTGGCGTGGCGTGCTGGGTCCCGCCGATTGGCGGTAAACTTTGCACACTTCAAAGCCGCGCAGAGCGCGAAGTGGACTGGCATACGTATACAGTTACACGGCGCGGAGTCTTCGCCCGTAAATTTTAAAAATTAGTCAAATTCAGTAGATATTTAGCTAAGCAAGTGACAACATGCCGCGGTCAAACGAAGCAATATCAGAATTTTTATGCCTATACGAGCAAGAACCAATAATTTGGAACCCGAAGCACAATGAGCACAAATATAGAAATGCTGTACATGATTCCTGGATGCGAATCCAATAAAATTTTAGTATTACTTGCACAATCAGCGAATTAAAGAAGAAGAAAGAATCACTAATGGGCACGTTCCGAAAATTAAACACGAAAGTAAAAGCAACCATGAAGACAGGATCAAGTGCAGATGACGTTTTTAAGATGGTTAATTGTTTTAAGAAAACTGAAAATTAACTCGTAATTAATTTTAGACACAAGAGCAATATGAACAACTTTTTTAAAATTTGAACAAATGCTAGTAATCATAAATGTATACGCAGATGTCGCTAACGAATCGTTATTATTTATTGCAGCTCCTACAAAATTACCACCTTTATAATCTAAATATGGATCAATGTGCATTTCATCTATTAGTAAACTAACATATTTGTCTTGGTCTTTCAAATATTTAAAGATTTTTTGTGCATATGTTAAAAAAGTTTTCTTCTCATCAATATGAGGATCAGTTAGAAAACCATTACAGACTTCTTTGATTGTTTCGGGATGGGGCAAAATTATAGGTCAACGATTTCGTAAATATCTATATGCATGAGGACTAATTGTATATAAAATTGAACAAAAAACCATAGTGGTAGTGGAATATCTAAAACGTTCTTTTGATAATGTTCGCAATGTAAGTTGATCAGAAATAAATTCAATTCCTTGTGAAACATGTTCGTCCTCTATTTTTAAGTTTTTAAGTACATTGGACATAAAGTTCAAAACATGGTTAAGCTTTTACATGTCTGTATGTATGTCTGAAAATGTATTTCATGTAATTCTGTAAGTTTTTCGTGTTTGCTTTTTCGATACGATATTTTTTTTGACAAGTATTTGGGACAGTTCGGAAATTTACTTGGTACGCTAGTTTCTTTTAATAAGGGTAAAGCTAAAATAACTGAAACGATCTCACCAGTTTTTGTATCCTGTCGGGAAATTTTGTAAATAAAATCTTCCTTTTCAAAGTGACACTCACACACTCGCGAATTATCTATCACTCGGCACAAAACTTTCACGTGGAATTGCAGAGAGCCATTTTCTGCCATACTCTTCGTCTCTGGGAAAACGAAACACCCGAACTTTTCTACTGGTTTCGTAATTTCCTGTACAACCGGGAACACAATACTTTTGGAGCATTATGATATAATACCGCAACAAATTAACCGTTAAAAAAAGATCAAGAATCGATTAGGAACTAGGCAAGCGCGCGTGTAATAACAATATCCCCTCTAGAGGTGTTTTTTGTTGGCGCGTGGCGGCGTCCTATACTAAAACCCAAAACAAAATATCGTTAACAGGGTTGCCAAATTATAATTGACACGAGAGTTGTTAGTTGCTTGCTTCTTAATGACTTTTGCGGCCAATTTGATTTGATAATTGACCAATGAGAAAGCTACTTTATTTTGTTTACATTCTAATTTGTTTACATTCTAAAGACAGTACAACATATAGGCAGAGAAGCGTCGCACTGGAACACATTCTGGCATCGCCGCTTCGACCGACCTAGACAAGCCTGTTGAATTAGATTAGAGAGTATATTAGCCTCCATCTGGGTTAAACCCCCAGAGCGTGACGTTACCTTGATATTTAAAGTAAGCAATTTGTCCTTATTAGAGGGGTTATTGACATTTCTCGATCTTGAGAGTCTTCCCTTTTCATACAATCAACGAAATTACTACGTTAACGACATTTGATTTAGAGGTCCCCCAAGGATAGATTCTTAAGAGAGTCACTAGAGACAAAAAAGGTAGGTACCTATGAATAACCAAAAGTTTCCAAATTTTAAGGCAAGGTTGGAGATATATAAGTAAAACTAAATCTCATTTTGCAACCCTGAAGGTCCGGAACATAAAAAAATTAAAAAAACAACAAATCACGTGCATCTCGGAACACCGCCTACTTTTTTGTTATGGTAAAATTTACTTAATTATCAAAACTAGTGCGGTTCCGGATGGAAAAGAGGTTGAAAACTTGGGATATTATTTACAATGAAGCACTTGGCAGGGTTTTCAGTTTGCACCACTTTTGCAATTTTTTTTGAAGTTATATCGAATCGCTGTTTTCTTCCATTTTTTTATAATGATCCGGATCCGGATTTTTTATAATGATTATGTTAAAATTTGAGAACTTTTGGAATTTGGAATGAATTTGTTACAATAATTAACTTTAAATATCTTCTTCAGTGACTGGTCTACTCTAGGATGTATATTACTTGTTACATACACTCACGACATATGCAATTTCTACTTGTTAGGATTTAAGGATAATTCAGTTCTATTATGAGAATGAGTCAGATGTTTTATTTTTAATATTACGCTAACATTTGTCGCTGCTAATTGGTTTATAAACAATAATGTAGTATATATGGATCTATTACATTCAAGTATACCAAGCTAATAAACAAATATTAGATAACACATAATAATATGATTTATCGCGTATGACTCAATACGAATTATGGGGTACACATACTGAATTATAATATACTAGTTGCTACTGCGGACGAATTTAATTTGAAGTGCATAATTTTACAAATTAAAAAATGTATATTGCGATAGAAATATCTGTTTGTAAATGTAAATGTAAATATATGTTTCTAATAGTTGTTATATAAACAAATTAGTGTACATAGCAATTGTTCAATTTACATTCATTATTTCAACTTGGAAAAAAACAATTCAAACAAGTTCTATATATAGAGTGTCTGTTATTAGTATTTACAGGTTATATATTTTTAAAAGGACAGAGATTTCTTTAAATAAAGAATTGGTTCGCACCTTTTACGTGTAACACTGGTAGCAAAGCATTGGGTTCCATGTATTCAGGCGTCGACGCACGTGTTGGTCCACTTTCCTTTTCATTTACATATAAAACCTCTACTTAAAGTGTTCGAGCTAACGGTGATTTGCATACATAACAACTGTTAGAAATATCGTATCGCAATATATTTTTTCAATTCCTGTAAAATTATGAACTCGTGAATTGTATACACATGTATTTAAATTTGTTTATCTTGAAAAATCGATTTCTGAAAACATGGGTCATAATAAAACAAATTACTGCACAGTGAAGCCTTTCTTACTATTTATAACACGCATGTTTTCAAATATTTTTATCGAAAATGTAATAGTTACAGACATAACAAAATACCCGAAATTTACGTTATAATAATATTATAGCCCGTTGAAAAAATGTACAGTTTGCCTCACGACAGTTGAACAATGACGTATGAGGGGGAAGGGCTATAAAATATGCAACTGAACCTTCTGTGGAACTCAGATCAAGATTGAAATTGGGACTTACTTCACGAGGAAGAAGTAAGTAACTATGGTACAGAAATAATATAAGAACCTTGATAATTGCTTTATTCTTCATTCTGTCTTTCTTTCTGTTGTTCTACTTTCATGAGGTAGACTTAAGCAGAGGATTAATAATCATGCAGAAAGGCTGTCTGGGACAACACCCACAGATGAGTATATTCCAATTGCATAAACAAGATTAATATAAAAAATAATGTATATACACATTTAAAAGGAGGTTGACTATTGATTCGTCAGGAATATCGCCATGGGTTTGTAATCACCGACGCGACGTTGTTTTTTCCCCGTAAATTAATAACACTCTGTGGAGTATATCATCAACAACAGCATATTACAATTTAAAAGTAAGTGTTTTATTAGTCGGCAATGAATTTTAATATAACCATATTTCGTAACGATCAATAAAAAGCAGGGGAAAATCGTTTTTACTACATATCTCGGCGGCTTTTGACTTTACAAAAAAAGCTGATATAAAAAATGAAGGGTATGACAAAACACACACGGTCATTTAAAGCTGATCGAAATCGGATAATTAGTTCGCGAGATATCGCGAATCGTAGTTGCGAAAATAAGAAAAATCGTGGTGGCATAATTAGGCGAGGGGGGAGCGAAGTTTTTGTTCTCTGAATATCGACCGATCTTAAAAAATCAAACGGCTTTCTCTTCGTTTCTTCATACGCTATACGATGGCATTAGCGAATATTTTTTTGTTGCAAACAAACGCCTAGCGCGCAAGAAAAAGATATGCCTGTTTTTTCAAACGATGTTTCCGATATGACGGACGGGGAGTGGGAGAAATCATTTTGTTTAACAATTACCACAGCTCTCTTTTTACCTTTAAGTATAGTCTAACTAGAACAAAACGGGTCATTAGGAGGGAAGCTAGGGGACTTCATAGTTTTTACTATGCAGCAGGAGAACAGAGAGGAGTGGGGGAAACGGCGTTGTGCTAGCTTTGTTTGTTTTTAATCGACTTCAAAAAAGCAGGTTTTTAATTCGATAGTGTATTTTTTTTGTATGTTTATTCATTACTCTGGTACGGCTTAAGTGAATTGGATGATATTTGCTGGATACCATAGGGTCAGTGTGGGTTGTTGCCATTGAAATTTTAACCATTTGCTACTTCCGGTTATAACGGAAGTCGATGGCAACTAAACTATCGGACATAAAAAGTGGCGCACCTAGATTTTGTCCCAAATTTGATGTTCAATAACTTTTAAACCAGCCTATAAATTTTGATAATTTTTTTTTCTTTGACAGGGAGATTCTTGCGGATGACTATTTTGTAATTGGCTTTCCATAAAAAATTAATTTTTTAATATGTACAGCCTTTAAAACCGATTATGTTTTGACACGAAATTTGATTACCGCTGCGGAGGTAAAAATGTCGAATAATTCTTTGTTTGTTATTTCTTTTTGATGTTGTTTGTACTTGTAAGTAACAATTATTTCAGCGTCCGTAATCGAAAACGCTAAACATTTCTTAAACGATGAACTTTTGAAACATTTTCAGCTCCACGGCCTCCTTGTTAAATATCAAACTTAATAACACCGTTTCATCTAAAATATCGCATCTTCGTTGCTGAAGGGGCTAGAGAGGTGATTCAAAAAAGAGAACATTGAAAAAAGAATGGCAAACACCGTGACCAACCTAAGAATTCAATACAAATAAAATTTCACTCCACAGCGACAATCAAATTTCGTGTCAAAATCATAATCGGTTTTTAAAGGCTGTACATATTAAAAAATACATTTTTTATGGAAAGCCAATTACAAAATAGTCACCCGCAAGAATCGCTCTTTCAAACAAAAAAAATGATCAAAATCGATAGGCTGGTTTAAAAGTTATTGAACATCAAATTTGGGACAAAATCTAGGTGCGCCACTTTTTATGTCCGATAATGTATAATTTATATTTGTTCTATTTTAACATATTGATATAAAAGCATCAGACATACATGTACGACATACATTGCGTACAGACATACGGTAATCAGACGATTATCAAACTCTATTACCAATATTATTTGCACGATTTGGTGGGCGGCGCATCAAGTAGAGGACAAACAAGGTGGCTAAAATGTCTGGAACGGAGACAGACTGGACTAGCTTCAGAGACAAGTCGATAATATTGCCAGTGTTATTTCCCGATCCACGATGGCCATCGACCAATTCACACATCAACACATGGTTGAACGAGAACAATAAGAACTTTCTGGAGAACTCGCACTTTCCCCCGATTTGATTATCAAAAATATTGTGGGGTTGGCTGACAAAAAGGCCACAAGGCAGGTTAAACACCAGAGAGAACTAACTTAACCATAGCCATAAGAACCTCCTCATGGGAAGTAATTTCAATAAATAGTTTATTTAATTCATCACGTCATTATATTGTTATGTGAACGTTTTATGTATTGTGAGAGTAATCAAGCGTCGCACAGTGATCGATTTGACCGATTTAGGTGGCCAAAAGTCGATTTCCTGGAATGCACATAATTAATGGGATTTTTATTACCTGAGTAAGTAAACAGTTCCAGGTATTATAAACAACCACCTCTTCCACTCTTTACCGAACCGAACCCCTTTAGCAGGTAATCGAAATCCGATCGTCACTCGTGGTGCATGTGTCTGTTCTCGGCTTTCTTAGTGTACGCAATTTATTAAAGTGATTATTTTATTTTACAATTTTTTTCAAAAAACAAAAGTGATGGATTCCAGTTGCTCAGGTAAGAATCAATATATTACGATGATTTTTTGTGTTAAATAATGTTATATTCATACCATTCAAGGCTTTCGAATATTATGTGTTTCAAAGAGATATTTTATAGAGAATTTTTATTTCAATGGCTGTTTTGTTATATTTCCCTGTTAGATCCGGTCTAAAATTTTTCACAATTAATTTTTTAAAACCGTTGCCCAACTAATATAAAAAAAATTGGCTGCAGATAACTGCAGTTGGCCCCAAAAAAATGTCTTTTTTGGGGCCAACGCAAAAGCAAAATGTTTTTTTTTGTTTAAAATTTGGATCACATTTCAATATTTTGCAATAATTTTTTTTTTGTTGTAGGCTCGTCAGGCGCCTCATCTGGTGTAAAGGTAGTGACCCGTAAATATCTGTTTGAGCAGATGAAAGAAGAGAATTTATCATTTGATGAAATGTTGGATAATTTAGAAAAAGATCTGTTATCAAAATATGGAGATTCGGATGAAAACATAAATATTCTGAAATCCAAATTTTCTCATTTTAAATCGGAAATGAAGCGGAGGTGGTTAAAAGCCCATAGGGTGGAGAAAAATTTTCTTAAACAAAATTCTTCTTGGTTGGAAGGGACCTTCGAAATTCCGATAACAAAACAGCGACAAGGCCGACCAAGCATATCATTTAAGGATTCGAGTGAAAGGAGTAAGAGGAGGAAAACTGAAGATGTTCGTTCTAGTGTCGATGAAGAGGTAATTGTTCACGCTGCTGCAGTGGTATTACAAAAAAGTGGGAAAAGAGATGCTTCAAAAGTTCTTAAAGATATAACGAATTCACCAACACGAGCAAATGAATATATAAAAGCGTATTCTAGACAAAGTCAAGATACACCACCACTAACACCATTAGAGGCATTGTCAATGCTCGTTGATGCCGATTTAAGTAGACGACAATACGAAAGAATCAGGGAAACAAACAAGAATTTCTTTCCCTGTTACGACTTAGTGTTGAAAGCGAAACAAGAATGTTACCCACCGAAAGATTTAGTACGAGTCACGGCTACCTGCGCAGAAAGTAATTTGCAATCCCTAATTGATCTTACGGTCACACGCTTGTTGCAATACCTAGAAGACGTTCTAATGAGGATTAACGAGAAGGAAAGAAATTCATTAAAGGTTATTTGTAAATGGGGTTGTGATGGCTCTCAACAAGCTCAATATAAGCAGAAGTTTCTGAATGATGCTGACTCTGATGCAAATATTTTTATGAGTTCCTTCGTGCCATTGCAAATTGTTTGTGGACAAGACACTATAAAAGTTGTTTGGCAAAATCCAACGCCATCTTCTCCAAGCATGAGGCGTATAAAAAAATCCAAAACCAAATCATTTTTACCGGAAACTCTGGAAATGCTGTTACCCGGTCAACCAAATCCGGATGATTCGGAAAGTGAGGAAGAAAATAACGATTAATGATATTCCGATTTTATTAGTATGTTAAGTAAATCACACACTTAATTGTAGGTAAATAAAATGTTATCAAAGTTAGATGGTATATGAAAAAAATATTTTTTAATATTGTTCTACTTTTAAAAATATAAAAGAAAATATTTACCATGTAGATTTTAAACAAAATTAATACAAATACATTATTATATTATTATATTTTTATTTAAAATGCCACTCAGAACCCATATAAACCATAAAATGTTTTTGGCCGCCTAAATCAGTCGAATCGACCACTCGTCGCTTAGGAAATATCCACTATTACTACTATAAATAGATAACCCTATAACTTAAAAAATGGTGAACATGAAGTTAATAATTTATTTTAAATCAATTACATATTAGTTTCCTTTCAGTTCATCGTCATAACGACCAAAGAACATTTCTTTCTCAAAGTTGAGGCAGTTATTTAATCGCGCTATGAGTTTTTTCTAGAACCTCAATTCTCCATTCAATTTACATTTCACATACAATTTATACATTCCTCAGGACTTCGATTCAAGTAAACGTCTGGATTATATTATATATTATACAGGTACCGGATAACGGAGAAAGTTAATATAAGGCAAAATAAAATATTCATTTAAAAGTTTAGTTAAAATCGACAAGGGCACAGCAGGAATATTAACAACTCGTTATTCGCGTATATATATTTTATATAGCCATTCATCGATAACTTAATTTCAAATACCAATACCAAATGCAAATGCAAAATATTTGTTTAAATTCTTTAACGAAATTCTGACTTAAAAGTATAGGATAAATATACCTACAACTAATATATTTGTAGTCTCGATCGGTTGCAGCCGCTAACGTAAATTATACTTCTAACATACTTTTAGCTGAGCGAAAGTTAATCGAAATTAATAAATCATCTCAATTTAACAAAATCATGGAGTTTTGCGCTTCAAGGAGAGTCAAAATAATGCAAGTGACTACGATTCTAGAAATTAACATCAATCAATAAATTATGCTTGCAACATGAGAAGAAACGGCGAAGAATATAACGAGTCTGTTGTCAGAACATTATGGAACTTCGGGGCAAAAATCTTCCGCAGAAAAATCCTTCACTGAATAACTGAATATAATATTCCATCCATTTACTGACATGGAATTTAAAGTAGCAAGGGTAGCAAGAGATTGTAAAAGAAAGCAACCGCAGAAAATACAAGAAAAAAGAAAGGTTGCTGCAGTTGCTTTTACACCAGAAGAATATAAAAAATCGCAAAAAGTCTGGGCTTCAAAAAAAGGTTGTAACGAAGGTGAGTCTGCATCTACTTATCACTCCAAGAAAGAAACTGATAATTCTAGAAACTTCACTAAACGTATTGACTACAATCCAGTATTTATCAAAACGAATCAAGGAGGGGACAAAACTTGCTGTGATAGCAAATGGTTAATACCTAATAGAGAAGATCCTGTTCTTTGTGTGTTATCCTGTGTGTGTGTGTTGATCTGTATGTTACCGATATATATGTATGAAGTGATAATATTACACTATAAAGACTTTAGTTTGGATAAAAAGTTCAAAGTTTTCCTTTGGGAAATACAGATAAAGTTGAGAAACATTGGAAAGGAATATAGCCTTACAACATTTTTTATTCTATCGGTATTAGATTTATCGATTGGAACAGGCCTTTGGCCACGTTATTGGTGTAGATCAGTACGATTGTTTCTAAAACTAATAGTAAAACGTATCAGATAATGTAACGACCGATAGGTTTTCACTGACACCAAACAAACATAGGAGATTTGAAATTACTACAGCATGGTATAAAAACCGTATGTTGTTCCCGTATGTGTTAATACTATCCCCAAATGGACAAGGGAAACGGGGGATTGTGGGAATTAATACCGCCAACAAAAAAGTGACAAATCTTCTCATAGATCAACAGCTATAACCCGTTTGGCGAACGCAGATATACCAGATATATTTATTACAAATATTGTAGCTATTATTATAGTGTTGATTATAATATTTGTACAGGTTTTTTGTCCCAAAATGTTATAAGAAGCCTGTTCAATAATCATCCAAGTCTTACAATGCAAATATGCATTTTTATTGTTAAAATCCCATTATTTTCATTGCAAGACCAGAGAACAGGCTTTTAAGAAAATTTTGGGATCGAAAACTTATATTATAATCATCACTATAATAATAGCTAGCTAGTGCCTGAAACTAATTCGATTATCGGATCTTATGTAGCTTTTTAATTATTTATAGTTAACCAAAATAAATGCATCTATTTGCCTCTCACTCTAAAAAATCCCAACCTTAAGGATCACATTAGAGAATCCCATTTCAGGGTCTGCAACTAATTGATCTATGTTTAATGAAATGAAAGGCAAAATGCAATGAAACATGAAAAGTAAACGTGAAAAATGAAAAGTAAACGTCTGGATTATATTATATATTATACAGGTACCGGATAACGGAGAAAGTTAATATAAGGCAAAATAAAATATTCATTTAAAAGTTTAGTAAAAATCGACAAGGGCACAGCAGGAATATTAACAACTCGTTATTCGCGTATATATATTTTATATAGCCATTCATCGATAACTTAATTTCAAATACCAATACCAAATGCAAATGCAAAATATTTGTTTAAATTCTTTAACGAAATTCTGACTTAAAAGTATAGGATAAATATACCTACAACTAATATATTTGTAGTCTCGATCGGTTGCAGCCGCTAACGTAAATTATACTTCTAACATACTTTTAGCTGAGCGAAAGTTAATCGAAATTAATAAATCATCTCAATTTAACAAAATCATGGAGTTTTGCGCTTCAAGGAGAGTCAAAATAATGCAAGTGACTACGATTCTAGAAATTAACATCAATCAATAAATTATGCTTGCAACATGAGAAGAAACGGCGAAGAATATAATGAGTCTGTTGTCAGAACATTATGGAACTCCGGGGCAAAAATCTTCCGCAGAAAAATCCTTCACTGAATAACTGAATATAATATTCCATCCATTTACTGACATGGAATTTAAAGTAGCAAGGGTAGCAAGAGATTGTAAAAGAAAGCAACCGAGAAAATACAAGAAAAAAGAAAGGTTGCTGCAGTTGCTTTTACACCAGAAGAATATAAAAAATTGCAAAAAGTCTGGGCTTCAAAAAAAGGTTGTAACGAAGGTGAGTCTGCATCTACTTATCACTCCAAGAAAGAAACTGATAATTCTAGAAACTTCACTAAACGTATTGACTACAATCCAGTATTTATCAAAACGAATCAAGGAGGGGACAAAACTTGCTGTGATAGCAAATGGTTAATACCTAATAGAGAAGATCCTGTTCTTTGTGTGTTATCCTGTGTGTGTGTTGATCTGTATGTTACCGATATATATGTATGAAGTGATGATATTACACTATAAAGACTTTAGTTTGGATAAAAAGTTCAAAGTTTTCCTTTGGGAAATACAGATAAAGTTGAGAAACATTGGAAAGGAATATAGCCTTACAACATTTTTTATTCTATCGGTATTAGATTTATCGATTGGAACAGGCCTTTGGCCACGTTATTGGTGTAGATCAGTACGATTGTTTCTAAAACTAATAGTAAAACGTATCAGATAATGTAACGACCGATAGGTTTTCACTGACACCAAACAAACATAGGAGATTTGAAATTACTACAGCATGGTATAAAAACCGTATGTTGTTCCCGTATGTGTTAATACTATCCCCAAATGGACAAGGGAAACGGGGGATTGTGGGAATTAATACCGCCAACAAAAAAGTGACAAATCTTCTCATAGATCAACAGCTATAACCCGTTTGGCGAACGCAGATATACCAGATATATTTATTACAAATATTGTAGCTATTATTATAGTGTTGATTATAATATTTGTACAGGTTTTTTGTCCCAAAATGTTATAAGAAGCCTGTTCAATAATCATCCAAGTCTTACAATGCAAATATGCATTTTTATTGTTAAAATCCCATTATTTTCATTGCAAGACCAGAGAACAGGCTTTTAAGAAAATTTTGGGATCGAAAACTTATATTATAATCATCACTATAATAATAGCTAGCTAGTGCCTGAAACTAATTCGATTATCGGATCTTATGTAGCTTTTTAATTATTTATAGTTAACCAAAATAAATGCATCTATTTGCCTCTCACTCTAAAAAATCCCAACCTTAAGGATCACATTAGATAATCCCATTTCAGGGTCTGCAACTAATTGATCTATGTTTAATGAAATGAAAGGCAAAATGCAATGAAACATGAAAAGTTCACAACAGATGGGCTAATCCGACATCCAATCCAATTGGATTTGGGAATTAGCGATGTCTGCAAATTGGATATGTATGGAATTCACTTACGTTTGCCAGTTGATCGAAGCGGCCGAACAATTCGTTCAAGAGGCGAACCAATTCCTGCGCGGTGCATTGCGAAGCAAGGACTGTGAATCCGACGATATCGGCGAACAGGATGCTGAAACAGAAAAGGCTCAATCAGCGGCATTATCGGAACACGTTTCATTCGACATGGTGACAATTAAAGCGATTGTTAAGCCTCGCTTTGGGATGGTTTACAGGGATCATAATATGTGGTGTTGGTGAATAGATTATTCTCAATTACGAGGAATGGCATTGTACCCGCATAATTTAGGCTCATGCGGACTGAAAGAAATAATAAAATCTATACATTATGCTTCTACTATACATATAAAAATGTATTCTCCTGCTAATGGCGGGTTTTACATTGCTTGGTTAAGGTAATTTAGCCAACAGCTAACTAACTAGGGGTTTAGAATATGAAGTTTTATAAACAATATTGATAGCGGTAACATTCTAAACTTCTAGTCTAAACCGGAGCGGAAAAACCAGCAAAAGCACTTTCGCAGCATGTTATATGAAATTCCCAGAGATTGCATCTTATGCAAGTATCTTAGGCGCATTGAAAATACCAGAGACTGCTGGTAGAAATTTGTCTCAAGTCCATAACATATTTTTTGAGAAATGTTCAGTGTACTTCAGTCCTTGACTGACGTTTCATTAATTTAACAAGTGGTCGATTTTTTTTCTAACAGTTTGACCCTGAATCATCGCTTGTTGTTGAAAGCGTTATATTTGCGTGTGTGTTCGGAGTATTTTCTAACTGTAAGGTTTCATATCATGCATGTATTAACAAAAATGTTTTTAATTACTAAGTTGATCATAGTCGTGTGCCATTCCAATAACATGATTGCACTTGACTACCGGGCCCTGCACTGAGAATATTGATTGAGTTGAAATGAATTGCGCCCGTTGTATCCTCAGTTACCATCATGGAGTTTATAAAAGAGGCTCGCAACCGTAGCACAAATAAACTTCCTCTGTAACCTTGCAGATAGGCTCATAGACATAATCATAATAAACAAACATCATCTGCTCATAGTCAGCACATTTCTCCGATTTCTTCCGTGACCTTGCAAAGCCAGCCGAACCACCCAAGTAGCATCTCCCAAGTAACGCTCTTATTCCGATCTTCAAGATCGCTTTAAAACTACACGATAAAATTTCGATCAAAAGATCAAAAGATCTTCAAGAAAGCCCTGAGACCATCATAAAGCAGCTTCTAGCCAAAAAGAGTCCATCCTAAAAAGGCCTTCAAGACTAAATTTTAAAACTGTATTAAAACCATTAAGATTTAATTTTATATTCTTAAAGAGTTCTTCAAGGCAACTTTAAATACATAAATTAAAACTTATTATCTGACGTCTTAGAATGTATTTACAGTGGACTAAATTAAATTAAGAATAATCAATTAATCCTAAAAGAGTTTTATTTTGTTTACTAACACTCGACAACTCTTGAGTCTGTATAATGGCCGGCAGAGTGGTAATATTTTAAACCGCATACGTATACCAAGCATATCATAAATTAATATTCGGAAGCAAACTATTCTGGTGAAAAATTCACCAACGAATGGCACTTTTCTGATAAAATGTAATAAAATACTTCAACATAACTCAAGCGCCACTAATTTAATGTATTTTACTGTTATTTAAAAAATATTAAAAAAATATGACAAATTTTATTTTGCATCTAAGCATCTAAATGTATTTTTTTAATTAAATGGCATATTTCGAAACACCGTTCTTCAGTTTTTTAAGAAAATTCAAGACACAATTATTGAATAATAATATTCTTTTCGTTTACTATTGAAAATGTCCAAAATGACGGAGTCTTTATGGCAGTAAAACATGGCGTGATCTAGATTAAAACTAATTGTTCGTTTATTAAATGTTTTAAATCTCACAAGATTTAAAACGGTTTTATTTATCACTAAATCCAATGACTCTCGCAGGAGTCTGTTTACGCTTCCTTTTAAAACCAATATGCTTTAATATGTTCAAACTCGTGACCTTATTGATTTAAAGTGGTCTTGCGCTCGAATGGAATCCTAACAAATTTTGCCGGATTTGTGATTGTAGCGTTTTCATCTTTATTTGACGAATTTCATTAAAAATAACAAGGTAAGTTTTGCTTACTGTTACTCTGGTACATTAATTACATTTTAATAACAAATAACCCCACCTCAGCACCCTGCCCAATTATTAACAGGTGTAATTATTACAAATTTCATTTCTATACCCGTAGGCGTATCCACCGGGATATAGATCTTTATTAAAAATGCAGAAAATTGTGATTGCGTCATATTTTTAGATTTGATGTGGTATTATATTGAATGTATAGTCTTACGATAAAATAGTTTTCCTAATGGGTTTTAGAGAATACATCAAAGGTACTCCATAAAACTATTTTTCCCAAAACGGATTGTTTTAAAACCAACTTGCTATTTAATTCTTAATAATAGCAAATTAGTTTCAAAATAGCCAATGTTAAGAGTAACAAAAAACCAGTATAAGATCAATAGGACATTAAGAGCAAATAGCATTTTTATTTTGAATTAAAGAGTGCATTAAATTATTTGTTTAAGAATAAGTGGTCTTTAAGAATTATTAGTTTATCTTAAGGTTACCTTAAATCCGATGTCGATTTATTGAACATATTAAAGCATTTTTAAAACCTAAATAAATAGAAACTGTCTTAAAATTGCTACATGGGCAGCAAGCATGTCGCATGTCGCTATGTTTTCTAAGAGGCAGATCCCATAAATATTTAGAAATATTGAAAATAGTAAAGTTTTTCGATTATGAAAATTTGCCTGCGTAATTTCTGAACAGCCAAAGTTATCGATGTTTTAATCATATTTAAAATAAAAAATATCAACCATTTTATAGTTCGAATGAAGCGCAAAAGTATGTTCTAAAATATGCGGAAAACATATACTGAAAACCGATTATGTTGAAAGCAGATATAAGCTGTAGAACGCGCACGCATTTCTCTTTATTCCTCCAATTCAATTACTTAAATGAAATGTTAGCCCACAATGCCCACATTTAAGTGACAGAAAACCAAACAACAAATATTTAATACAAATATATCATATTAAAATTTACGCAATGGTTAAACACAATTTATGTCAGTTAATTTTGTATTAGCTGCCTCATATTGACATTATTACTTTTAAGCTTCGACGAGTATTGTTAGATAATTAAATTTTCCATTTTCTGTGGAACATTTTAATAATTATATTCTATTTGATATCAAAGAAGAATTGATTTACGCGCCGGCGAGTTTGTATAAAACAATGTATAATCTATTATTTCATATTATATTCACTTGTTATATGTATTTTCCACTGGAATAAATTCAGAGAACGCGAGTCAGAATATGTTTGCAACTACAATATAAAATCATCCACAATCTTATTCCTTTAGAACCCGGGATACGACGGGAATATTACAGAATGAAATTGTTAAGATTTAAGACGCGGCATTTTAAAACTTGAAAACTAATAAAGTGGTTTGTAAATTACGGAGTTAATTAGTGACATTTGTTTGAAGTTTCAAATAAGTGTCAAAATGAAATATAAAAAGATCACATTACAATATCAAAAAAAATCGTGCACTTTCAAATGGCCGCCAGAGTACATAACGCAAATGTTTTACCCGCTAGGCTACCAATGCTCTGGCAAATATAACTCTGTTAAATACACTAGTCTGTTCCGTGCACACGCAGCATGGGCTGGACGGTAGGGTGGTCTAGTTTTAAGTTACTTTGGCGACATCTTCTTTGAAAAAAGTAACATACACGCCAGTTATTTGTGTTACAAATTCTAATTTTCCTTAATTCATAAGTCAATGAAGGAACATTTTTTATCTACATTTCGAAGATATTGATTTGCGACAGAAGAGGACGAAAGTTTTTATATTGAAGTATCTATCGAGAGTTATTTTTGAGTTTAAGGATATGTATCCAGGTGGGTATTTTGAGTACCTACACAAATTATTTTGGTAAAATATTGTATTCTGTTGTCATTTGAGTAAATTTTGTAAAATGTTTTCTTAACAAAAATTTATCGGTAATTACCATTAAACTTAAATACAAAATAACCTATCACATAAGTGCAAATAAAATTTTACAGCATGACTTCGCTGGCCTATGAAATGTAGAATATAAATATTGGATTGCGTTTGACAGAAATCAGTAGCATTTTTTACTCAAAACAAAAGTGTAGACACCTTCCCCGGGAACGCCACTGGGATGTCTACCTTCTACCTGACTTCAAATCACCACAAAGGTAGATCGTATACTCACTTTACTTGTGATAACTGTAAAATGAAGTTATTAAAAATAAAATTAAATCTACTAATTAATTCAATACCCAGTATCTCATTTATCTCAACGCAGAACTGGACCACTGGACCATAGAGCAGTGACTGCTGGAAGATCGCGTAAACTTTATTTCATTTTCATTGACAACAAAGAAATGAAGGCTGATCGCAGGGATATTGTAAAAAAGTGGTAAATTGAATGGCTGGCTATCAGAAATCGAAGATATTACGTGCGATTTTACGTTTGTTATGCAGGTCAGTATTTTAGCCTGTGATATATTATATTGTGATATGTTTTGGACCTTAAAACCCCTGTTTGATTTTCGGTGATGACTACAAAATATTATTATGAATTAAATATGATAATGTCTTTCTATTATAACAATATCTCGAGTGGACACAACAAAGCCATTTATTTTTATGTGGTATCCTCCAAAATTAAGCAATTTTTCTCAACGTCGCAATGGTCACGAGATCGCCTTAAAAGACGTTCCCTTCGGTACGTAATGTTTAACCTCTTCATGAATTTTGGAAGGAACATTTTGAGTGAACGGTCCTTCAAGGTAACTGCAAGGTTAATTATTACTTACAGGGTGGGATATTAAAAAAAATATCTCCAATAGGGAAACATGACTAGAATTTTAAATACAAAAATAATACAAAAAAACGTAGCGTAACGTTGTAATAAAACGTGTACTTCAAAAGAAAACAAGATTTCTAATTCCGCGCGATCAATATGAAGGATTTAAACAGCGATAAAATTAAAGCGGCCTGAAACTAGCTATGACGTCACAAACTAAAATATTCGGTAAGCGTTACGCCGACGCCGGAAAGCGGCCGAATGAAGTATGAAATCAAGCGGTCGAGTGCTGGGATCTCTCGTAGCCGACCGAATATGTCTCCTCGTCATTTGGAAATTGTAGGCTGTGGCGTCACGACTTTGAACCTGTGTGAAACGTCGCTCGGTTTGTAACGGCGCGCGAGACTTTCATAATTTATAACAAATTTATTATTGGGTATTAAGGCGTCATAAATTGCATATCTTATTTTTCAGTATGATAGAACATTATTATGCAATAAAAAATTGGAATGTTCCCTATTATAGAAATGTCCGTATTCATTGCTTTAACTACCGGACTACTGCTTTTTCAATGAATGTAACAGTAGAATGTTGAGGTAGAGGGATAAATAAGGAACGGTCAGGGCGGGATAATGAATTTTAATCAAACGTAACAATTTTCTAAAGTGCTTTCGCTAACAGAGTGGTAGTACATATCTGTTATTATGTGATATACGCAGACATTATTTCAGAATTTAATTAAAACGGTGATGTAGACTGAAGTACCAAATTAGTTTTTGATGAATTGTATATGAAGGATACATTATATGGGGAACACACATCAAATTAATAGCCAATGTAACTATCGCATACACCACCTAGAGTTTTGACCTTGAACGCTCCTTCATAAGTAGATAACTCCTACACGATAGAAAAGACATACAAGAGAAAACGGTCTAAGTTTTACTGCAATTAGTATGCAGTAGAGCTGAGAAAAAGTGCCCAAATAATATACACGTTAATTCGAACGCATTTTGTACGCAAAGCAGCAATCCGCGGGCTATATAAGGCATTTCGCGATGTCTATCCATGTTCTATACCATGCCAATGTAACTATCATATCTTAACGTTCGCATACAGCACCTAGAGTTGTGACCTTCAACGCCCCTTCATAAGTAGATAACTCCTACACGATAGAAAAGACGTACAAGAGAAAACGGTCTAAGTTTTACTGCAATTAGTATGCAGCAGAGCTGCCAAAAAGTGCCCAAATTCAAAAGTTAATTCGAACACGTTTTGTACGCAAAGCAGCAATCCGCGGGCTATATAAGGCATTTCGCGATGTCTATCCATGTTCTATACCATGCCAATGTAACTATCATATCTTAGCGTTCGCATACAGCACCTAGAGTTGTGACCTTGAACGCTCCTTCATACGTAGATATCTCCTACATGATAGAAAAGACGTACAAGTGAAAACGCACCAAGTTTTATTGCAATTAGCATGCACCAGGGCTGCCAAATAGTGCGAATCAGCTTTAGATTTTCTATTCTTCTCAACATAACAAGTACGCACACTTTAATGTGCGATCTCACCAAGGCCTTCGACTGCGTCGTGGAAGAGATACTTGTCTCTAAACTTGAATATTATGGCATAAGAGAGAATATCTTAGAATTACTTGAATCCTATTTAATTGGAAGGCAGCAATATGTAAGTGTGGATGGTATCGACTCAAGATTAACTATTGATAATGGAGTTCCCCAAGAATCTGTTTTGGGACCTATTTTATTCTTACTATATAAGTATCTATAAATGATCTACGGCCCTTCTTAAGCAATATGATGCTAATTTGAATTTTAATGAAGTAGATAATGTAAAAAAATGGTTTTCCTCAAACAAGAACTCAATGAATCAAAGACTCAAAATATGCTTTTCAGCTCGGATAAATGGGGTTCAAAAATCTGAAGCGGTAAAGTTATTAGGTATTATGCTAGACACAAATTTAAATTAGTCGTGTCAGATAGACTATATTTGTTCAAAACTGTCTAGTCAGATTTTCGGCATGCGTCGATTAAGCCGCTGCGCTATTCCCTGATATGCTACGTATAGTATTTTGCTCTAATACACGGCCACATAACACATAGCGTAAGGCGACGAGAACATAATTATAATTTGGCAACAAATATACAAAATCGCACATAATCAATTCAACCAAAACTTCATCTAATTTATGTACGCTATTCTGCAGGTGAATATAAAAATAAATTTGTCCATGGAAATTTAACTTTGACCTGTCACAGGTAAGTAATTAATACTATAAATTAACACGTTTAATCATGTGGTACAGTTTGGGTACGACAACTTGTACATGGCACGACAGGAACTGGTTTGCAGAGCGAGGTGCAATTAGTATCGAATGTTTTTATGCAATCAAATGCCTGACCTGAAATAAGCAGTTGATCCAGCCTTGTTTGACAGGACACCACCGCCCGGAACACAGAACAGTTTTTATATTTTTGCGTCATTTAGGACGCGAAGGTATTAATATTAGGTGTTATTACTAATAATATCAGGTTGATAAAAAAAAATCCAATCATTTGCAATTTATCGTGTAACTTCGTTATTTCTTCACATATATCCAACATTTTGGAAATTCATCGTTTTGGGCTAGTTTGAAAACTAAGGCTTGTTGTTATGGTACATTTTCGTATATAAATAAACATACAATTGTTGTGTACAACAAAATGGCATCCGAAAAACAGAAAAAAATACAAAAGGAGCTCTACCATAACTCTCTCGCATTTTCAGTAGAGAAAAACCGCGAAAAATGAGCGTTTTATTGAAACATTCGTAACTTTTACAATTTTTAAGCCCGGGCGTCCGCGTTGCGCGTAAGAGTAACTTTAAACATGTAAATTATTTCTACAAAAACCTGGACCTTTCAAGATTCTTTTCAGGATTTATAATTTGCAATAAAATAGCTCTCTCCACAAAATTTAGTTTTCAATTGAAAATTATGGACTTATGTGTATTATAAACTCCTAGAAGTTCAAAAAAATAGTCTTTAACTTTCTACGTTATTCAAGAAACGTTTCCAATAAACAGGACGAAGAAAATGTGGTGTCATAATAGAATAATAGACGAGCAGCATTCAGCAGGGGTTAACATATAAATTCAATTGATTCTAGGTACGGACGTCGTTTAAGATTCTGCACCTTACTCTAGCGTTTTACGAGCTAAGTCACCGTGTATTCCATTGCATTGGATAGTCAGTCTCACCAATTTCAGCAGCACGAATGCACTTTATGCTTTAAGAAATAGTGTAAGTATCCTGTAGTTCGCTATACTATTTACTATTGCGTTACATTATCTTATCTTATTTTATACAAGTCTATAAAAAATTAACGTTAAAAGCATTTTCAGAAATATTCATATCAATTATCATCCCAACAGTAGGGCTATCTAAAATTCAAACATAACAATATATATATATATATATATATATATATATATATATATATATATATATATATATATATATATATGTATATTGTTGTTTGAAAGTTTTCTATCTTAATTTTTTAGACTTATATAAAATAAAATAATGTAACGCAATAGTATAGCGAAGAAATGTCTGATAAGCTTACAGGATACTTACACTATTTCTTCCCCATTGAATCTTTCTTGTTTATGGGTCGCAAGTTCTATGAACACTAATTTGTAATATTTTAGAAGGGTCACTTAGAACGTGAGTACTCTATCGTCGCTACTTACCAAATGGTGAAATTTAAGATACTATAATATTTTATTAAAACTATAGAATGTTGTCTATACTCAAACTGTATGATTTAAAGCTTCCTTAAAAGTTTCAAGACGAACAAGAAAGAAGAAGTAATTTATGTATATGACGATGTTTATTGTTCTGTAATATGATCAAAACAAAATCTAAAATCTTATTACTACCCTACGCAAACGTACGTAACTGATTTATAATGCATATTTCTAATACAGGACCAAGTCCTCTGTCATAATGTATCTTGAAAATTAGCAAAGTTTGAAATGGTTGTTACCTTGGAAATTTATGTTAATCCCTTTTTTATTACGATGCACAAACTTATCACTATTCTCTACGACACTGGCTTGATCATGAACTAACAGGTGCTGCTGGGCTCTGGTGGTGTCATCTAGCGGATGTCGCCGTACTCACTCTGGAACGCTGCGATGATCGCTGGAACTTTAATTATGTGATATCTTCACCTTCAAACTTTTTAATATCGGCTTCTGCACTTATATACTCTTTTAACTTGAGACTTCTTAGAAAATTGTATCCTTTTCTTTTATATTTATCACCAAACTCTTCTGCGGCTGGGGACGCTATCAAGCCTCTCACTTGTTAATTACGATGAACAACATTTAATTTACATTTATTTCTCCCTGTAGACCTGCCCAATACAATATTAGCGTGGCTGTTATCTCTTTGAACGCCTTAGCTGAACTCTCTAAAATTGCTATAAGTAACCACGGATATGCCGCATTGAAAAACATCTGCATTTCCTGGTTACGCTCCCTCTTTCTTGTTGTTATGATACAATCTGACCGATCAGATTGATGCCAATTATTTGTTATTTAATTTTACATAGAACCATTACAATTTGAACTTGACTTGATCTAATTTTGATAAACACTATAATATCATATGATTCATTCTTTGTTGTGTAAATTCGATATATCTGTTCGGCGTCATTTCTACATTGCATTTTGCTTCTAGATTATAAACTCTCGAAACCCATATTGACATTGATGCTTTCGCATTAATATTGTAATTTAGACATAGTTTATTAATACTCGATATTCTATAATTCTTATTGGAACTTGTCTATTGCGATTATGCCGGAGAAAGAGTTTTGCGCCTATAAATAATTTAGATATGATGATATTACGTTCTGACCAATCAGGCACGTAGCTGGTTGGCGTTATGTATAGTACATATGTTCGTCAGCGATACATGTGTGCATGCGTTTATACTATAGTACGTACGAAATATATTGATCACTGATTTAATTTAATTTATTATTTGATATATTTAGTGATTTTAATTACTGATTGAAGTCCAGTATTTTCATTTATCTCAACATCAACGCCTAGTGACATTTTTATTGCCCATGTAAATAATGTGTAATCCAGAAAATTGACATGCCTTATTTAAAAGCACGTGTCTTTGAATACTTAAAGACACACGTACTAAATATTAAATATCTTTCATATAATATATTAAATAATACATAAAACATTTTCAATCACTGTTTAATTTTCACACTTCACGCCACATGTATTTAATTATCTAGTAGCATCCTCCCGAAGTTCATACCTTTAGTTTTCTAAGGAACACCTCAAAGGGACAATAATTACCAATAATTAAAAATCTTAAATCAACACAAGACGTGTTTATATTAGCTGTGTTTGTTTACAGTGGGTAATGTAGTAAATGTCGGTGAATAGTAAAGAATATATTTCCCGTATCTAAATGTCTTATAGACTTCAAAGGGACAAAGCTATTTCTAGTTCATGAATAAATTAAAAATACCACCGAAGCGAGGGTAAGATTTCACTAAGGCTCGTATGTAGTGAGCAAACTGAAGACCTGTTATTCTAATCGACACGTTTTAGTAACTGTAACAAAATATTTGTAACTCATTTACTTTCAACTGCTAGTGAGTGTTAGTCGAAGATTAACACAAACTATGTACGTCAGTGATTGTTGAATTGTTGATTACTTTATATTTTACCAAATCTTCAGCCCAAACTCCAATAGTTTTTACTCAAGCAGTCATAGATAAAACCTAAACCGCCTTCGCACACGGAAGCGCAGCGCGTATGGAGTTGATTTACGAATATATTTATACTGTGATATGGACATATAAGTTACAGATTTTTCTGTAAACGAAAGTATGCTGCCTCCACCAATTAAAATTTCACGGTGGCTTTGGTCAGTCATGGTCTTCTTTGCCTACTAGCATGACGATAAACTTTAGCCATCAAAGTCCGAACGTGACTTGACGTTACTATTTGCGCAACTAATACCTTCACTACTTTTACCTTCACTAGATAAGAACTGCCAGCATGATCCATTTAGTGTTTAATTAGTACTGAATTTAGTAACAATTAAGATTGATTTCATTAAATGCAATAATGCGAGAGCGTATTTGGATTTGATGAGAGGGATTAGAAAAATGTGTATTATTATTTTAAAGGGCCAGAGCCTGGCGCAATCGAAGACGGAATGTTAAAGCAGCGATATTAGCAGCTACTGAGGCATAATATTAATATAAAATCTATATAGCCGTTATTTACTTTGGTAACTTTAGGTTTTACACAATAAACTCTGTTACAACCGGTAAGAGATGGACGGTGGGGATTTCATATCATCTTGAAGACATCATCAAAATTGAGGATCCCTTTTACATATTAATTAATTCTGCATTGATAAGATTCCTGTTCGTTCCTATACTGATGTATTATGACAGTTGTCTGTACTTCGCCTACTTTAACTTTAAGTCCATCGACCAAAGAAATAAGTAAATGCCTTTTGATCTAGTAATATTTTTAAGTTACCACGTGAGATACCTTCGTTATGGAAAGCTCTCAGATAGCTCTACTTGAGACACGTAAAATGGAAAAATATTGTACTCCGCTCTTTGTTATATATGAACAGGTAATGTTCTAAAATGAGATTTTTGTGTCTGGGAGGCCGAACAGAATATACTTTTCTAATGTAAAAGAGACGAACAAGGAATGAATATGAAAGAGCTTGCGGCAATTTTCCGAACAGTACACTTCATACGGGGGGATTTGTATGGAAAATAATTCTGATATAAGATTGGTTTAAAAATGCGGCATTGAAGTATTTAATGTATTTTGCTGAAGTGCATAAATTAGACGGAATTGTCATACTTGTATAGAGAGAATAATTATATTCAGATGAGATATACAGATGAGGGTGTACATTTTGTAAAATATGACTAAATCTTGCTGATGATTTAGTCATGGGGACTAAATTCGAAAGGTAATAATGATCTTGGGAAGGAATTAAAGATATTTCAAGGGACGAACTACAAGGACAGCATTTTTGTAGGGGAATATTTTGGCATTTTTCTAGGCTGCAAGATCAATAAATAATCTATTCGAATTTCAATCATAGATGATATCAACATAGATGATATCTCATAGACGTTATAAAGAAATATTCTATAAAAACTAAAGAATATCAATATGTCAAGATTTAAATAGTAATATCTATAACAGTTACTATTATTGTTCAGTGTTTATAATTTTATTCAATATTCCAATTTTCTTCTACATAAATTTTCTTCTATGATTGTTGTCAAAAGCATGTTGTGCAACACTAGACTTAGATATCTGTTCTTCCATATTTTAGATGAGCCATATGCTCTTTAAATCTGGTGTTAATTGATCGTCTCGTTTGTCCAACATATTTTCGATCACAATCATTACAACTAGTTTCGTAAATCCCAGACCTTTCATTTGGAACAATTTTATCCCTTAGATTGTCTATCATATAATAGATATTAGTAATTTAAGATTAGTTAGAAATGTGACCAATAATAGACAGTTGGATGCATTTGAGAGCATAGAAATTGTAGAATGTAATAGTAGTATGAATAGCGATAAGGGACCTATACCGTATAGCCCGCTTTACGCGTTGCTTAGCAACCGATCATCGAAGCGTGATTAGTCACGCGAGAATTTCACGGTGATATCATTAGTGACGTCGCCATGAAAATAGTATAAATATGGAAGATTTTGTAGTTTAAGATTAGTTTTAATCGTCTCCGGATGATGCCAACTTGGTTGGCGAAACGCGCGTCGAGCGAAGTGAAAGTGTTTTGGTGTTTGTGGAAACTACTCCGAGTGTTACAGTTACAACAAAGGTTCCAGCCCTATCCAGTAGTTCTATACTTGTGTCCTGTTCTCAATCATAAGTAAAAAAAACAAATATTAAAACACAATATTATATAAAAAATAAAATATTATTCCAGCATATCCTTTGGCTCCATAACGTGGTCGAATAAAACTCAACTCATACTTAGTATACAATAAAACAGATAGTTCAACATATCAATATACATATATATATATATATATATATATATATATATATATATATATATATATATATATATATATATATATATATATATATATATATATATATATATATATATATATATATATATATATATATATATATATATATATATAAATATTGTTGATTCAGATATTTGGTAACAGAGATAGGTACTCTGTGGACAGTATATTTGGCATACAACTAAAGCAGAGTACGTAAAATATTGCCATAATAATTGACCCCACATTTATCCAACCATTAGCAAGTTTATGAACAAGTTTTACAAGTACTGGTACGCTCGATGTTCAAGTCTTCAATTATAAATTCCACAAAAATGCACAACTCACCTCACGTTCTCATGTTTCTGGATGTAAATTTTATGGAATTGACCTTCCACGGGCGATATTATATCGTTCTTCATTTCCATGGCAACGTGCTGCGGTAACACGGATAGCAGCAGACGCTCCTGAAAACAAAACACCACATCATCAATCATTAAAGATCCGTATGTCACCACTTTTACAGCTTCTCCACATATATGACAATAAAAAACAGGGGTGCTTGTATAATGTAAATACATAAAAGGAGATATCTTTTAAAGCACCTGTTTCTGTACAAAATATTTTAGACCATATAAATAAAGCAGTTGCCCCCTTTCGTATTCAAGAAAGACACGTTTATACGATGCGAGTTAATCTGTGAACAGTATAACCCAGTTACTAAGGCGAGCTATTCGTCAGTTATGGTACTGGCACATACTGTTTACATGATGCGAATAACTTGCTGCGAGTTGCTGGCTTCCTGCTGTGGTAACTACTGCAAACGCAATGTATGGTGGCGCAGCGCGAATAAACAAACAACTTTCGCTATGCACCGCCTGGCTGCCTACCTCAGCCAATATTGAAATTGGAACGGATAGGATCAATCCCAGGCGTACCTTATTTACGTGCACAACGAGACGCCACCATAAATTGCTATTGCAGTATTCGGCAGTTTTGGCTAGACCCGCAAAGTTTACATGCCGACCAAGACCATATGCCTGTACACAACTTTTCAATGTCTATGCAACGAAGAGTTAGTATTCTCAAGATTATAAAGTATTTTTCTGTAATATTATGTGATGAATTATCAGATATGCTACGCGAATAGACGGAAAAGAAAAGTGTCTGGATAAGAGACTGGCTGAGTGAGAGATCTCTAGGAGCATCATGTACTATCATTAAAAAACTATATGATGATTGATCCACGTGAATTTAAAGTTGGGATGATATTTAATGCCTACTCAGTTTGAAGAACTTTTCAAGACACAACAATGCGTGATGCTCACAGCGTGCAAACGTCCTGTCTACTGTCCTAGCGAGCAACTGATTATGTGTGTTTACATGAGCCAGTGGCTGGCCTGTTTGCATGGTGAGGTAGAGACAGTAGACAGTCGAACCAAATATTTTTAAGTAGCTGGGCACTTGTCAACTCCTGTTACTTGTCAACTCGCACATATTTACATAAACTCAGTAACTGATTCTCTCAACTCGTGGACACCGTGTAAACGCACCTTTACCGTATATTGTCCTATTGAGGTACTGCCTGGTGTAACATTTGAAAATGCCTCAGAAAATACATACAAAATAGTAATATATTTTCAATATATATACAAGTAATCGTACGCTGTCACTCTAATAGTTTTATATTATTATACTCTTCGCTACGAAAGTTGAAGAGTATACTTCATTTGATCAGGAAAAACTAAAATGTTTTAAATAAAAGTTGTAGAGAATTCAAACTTTTACAATTTTAAATTACTTTTTTTCTAGGGTGTACTCGAAAAGATATATTTCGAAAAAACGATTTTTTGGCGTCATTGTATATATATGTACGCGCCACTGTGGGGAGGGGAAATTTATTGTTAGATTTTGCTCAGGAAGAATCCCTTTACCTAAATATTATTTTTTTTGTCAAACCTGACGTTGTTTGAACATTTCATTATTCAGATAGCGTTAGCGTGTGGCAGACCGGAGCCATCGATAGTCTAACATTGATGGCTCCGGAGAGACGGACATTTTGAGAGTTGCTTAAAATTTGCTGACGAACATCATGGCTGAAAAATTTTTGCTCTGACGAAAATAGGTGATATTAGTTTTTCCCGATCAAAAAATGCAATATACTCTTCGAATTTCGCAAAGAAGAGTATAACAGGTAAATCGAAGTTGCTACCTTTCAACATCTATACAAATAAATAAAATTGAAGTGTCTGTTTGTACTGTTAAAATGACAGCCTTTTAGTAAATGCATATGAAAGTAAAAAATGTAAGGAAAATATTATTTGACGGCAAAAATTTATAGTGGAGGTTAGAGCAGAGCCGACTTTAATAAAAACAAAAAGTTGATTTATGGGCTGCTCTAAGTAGGTACTGACGTGTACTGAGGTAGGTACTAATAGGTACCTCCTCCACTTAAGACATTTCTCAAATAATTTTATCCAAAAATATCCCAGTGCTTGAGGCCGCTAGATTATAAATACAACGATATAAGTTAGGCGTTTTATTGGGATTTACGAAAACTGGAAACGCTTCCTGGTTTATTACATAAGTAGGTAGGTACCTATTGTTCATTGACTTTATTTTTATGTAGGTATTTACCATCCTAGATCACAAATGAATAATTTACATCAGTGGGCAAAATTAAAAATTCTATAGACTGTTTATAAAATTAAAGCCCTGTACCTACCACGAATGAAATGAAAATTTACAATGACGGTAAAATACCTCTAGATCAGTTTCTAATTTTGATTGGCTGTAAAAAGTGTGTGTATTGGAAATCGCTTTGCGATGAGAAGCTGGTAGGTAGGTATGCATGTGTAATTATTTTTAAAAATGTGTTGCATTTAGTCTCGGTTTAGTTATGTAGATACCTATTAACAAACAAGCTCTGATCTTTGTCAAAGCATTGAGTCAAAGTAACTCGGCGTTGAGTGTTGACGATTTGGTAGGTTAGGTAGGTACCTACTTACACAATAAATATGACTGTATTTCAATTGCAAGTATTGCAAGTATATTTATTTTATTTTTCCGTTTTAAAGTTTATTTTTCACGGCTACTTAGCTGTTTTGTACATATTATTTTTGTTTCTTGTGGGAAATATGGCTACTAGCGAGCCACCCACTAGAAAATGGTAACGCGCTGAAAGCAATACTTCATGAGTGGTGTTGAAAATATGCATATAAAAACCTTCTACTCTCACCCCTCTAAGAAAAAAAAAATGCAAACGCCAATGAAAAACATTGTGTAGGTCAGGGTTTCCGGTCGTTGAACTACACATACATATTAGAAGCCGTGTAAATTAAAGAATAACTGCATTGCTTCTATTTCAAGAATTATTTATTGTTTACCCCACTTTACCACAAAACGTTCGATGGTATTAGGCAAATTAGACATCCAATGAATCCCAATGATGCCGATGTGACACGGCCAAGGAACGTGTAAAATGAATCCGTAATATTTTAATTGGAAACATTATTATTGTGCGTCACATTCACTATCCAATTGTTTTATGATATGACGAAACATACATAGTGTGATTAATATTTTGTTATACTACATGATAATGTCATAATGTGATGGGCGATGTATATAAAACCATTTGTTTTTCCTTAAATTCCTGGAAATCGGATATTCTTGTCAACGCTGTTAAAAATGCGGTAGCAGGTGTGAAGGGATCGATATAATAAGGGTTTTCGCTCGGGTTTTTGTCTCATATTTCGATCTGACAAACTATATATAAGATACAAAAATTATTTTTTTTGTCTGTCTGTATGTTTTTCTGTTTGTTCCGGTGAATCTCCGAAACTGATGGACAGATTTTGACGCGCCTTCATTGGCAGATAGCTGATGTTGTAAGGAGTAACTTCATAGGCTACTTCCATTTTAGAAGAAGAATTAGGGCCCAAAAAAATTAAAATCCATGAAATTGTGAACAAAATCCAATTGAAATAGGGAAGTATACATGAAATGTAAACACTTATAAATAATTAGTTCGATAGCAGTGTCCAGTACCATGCATGCCGCCGCCGGTCGTAGCACCGAAATGCGTATCCCACCAGTTCCCCTTCCGACGAGTTAATATCACAAAGGCTGCCTGTGGCGCGGGCTCAGAACGCTAGTAACAGCTAGTTTGACATAAATAAACTAGGAGAAACAAAACATGCTGCATCCTGGGGCTCTAGATGTATCGTAGAAATAACCAACGTGGAAAATATACGAGTCACTCAAACGAAAACTGGCACATATTATCAGAAGAGTTCAGAATGCTACTAATGTGATATTTTTATTGCGTTTCTTATCATCACATAGGGGTAAATTACTTTTAACGGTCAAGGATAAGGACATTAATGTTTGAAAGGCACTAGAAAATGCAATTCAGAATATGAAACCAATTTCATAAGAAAGCAAACGGACGAAGAAAGGCATTGCATTTTGAACAGGAGCCATTCCTCAACTGTCATACGAGCAAAAAGATATATGGCTTTCTTGGCGCATGCTGATTAAATTAAATATAAGGCTTTGCTGGTATAGTGGAAAAGAATATATAACTTGTATGATAAACGACTTATTAATATAATTTACCTACCCACCAGTGTACCTACAATGTATACGCGAGATGGGTAGCTTACATGGGCGCCTGAAGGGGGTCCAAGTAGGACACTTGCCCCCTGGAAAATTGATCGATTTTTGTTTATAATTATCGTCAAAATGTATTTTTTTTAAATATTTCATTCTGGCGCGCATAGTAGCTTATGTTTTCTCTTACTCATGGGTGAACCTATATTGATTAAAAAGTAGTTCCGCGACAAAAAAATAACAATCTGAGTTTTTAAAATAAAATGCGCTTTGAAGAATAACCGTATTTGGTATTTAAGCAAAAGGCTAGTTCGTTAGCACAAAGTAGAGCATGTATACAATGTGAACTCGGCGAATTTAAAATTTAATTAGCAAGTTCAAATTTTACATACACAACAGATATGTCGACTGGAAATGTAATCCTATAGCTATGAGGACCGTCCTGAAACCGAAAAGCATCCCATTTTATAACCCAATGAATTTGATGTAGATAAATTATTCCTTTTGAGGCTTAATTGTCCGTAAAAGTAGCAACTTTTAGTGCCACTTAGCAGTTTGTTTAACATGGGAAACGTCTCTAACTCATGGAAGTTCACGTTAATATTCATTGGAGTATAACTACTCCAATACATTACATACTTTTTTTTTTAGATTTTTACAGAAGAAATCGCCATACTGACAAATCACCGATTAATGTATTACCAAAATTCGAACGGATTGGTCAACATCGTCTGTTAAAATCGTCCAGGAATCGTGAGAAATAGTATAGCCTTTAGTTATGATACTACGATTTAGTGGGATTAGTTATGATTCTTATCCATAACTACATATTACGTGTTGTTCAAGGCAGTCATCAACAAAAATGTACTTATATAGCATTATTTGTCATTCTGCGAGTGTCGGTTTCGTCTATAAATAGGTACGTCTTCACGTTTTGAACCTGACGATGTACTAGCCTATGCAACATGTTAGAACAAGCTTGTTCGTGCTTGTGCTTGTTAGAACAAGCAGTTGTTTTTCGAATCCTGTGCCAACTTACCAAAATGTGTTTACTAATTTTCTTGCCATTTTATATATGCAAGGCAAGGAACAAAATATTCCTTGCTATTCTAAGGCATTTAACGTCGCGTCGCCTTTAGCCTTTTAACAACAACCTAAATTCTATCAGGCCACATATATCGTTCACATACATTTCGTGTCAAATTTTCACAAATTTCCTGATGTAATCCGGTGCGCAAAGACATAGGTACATAAGTTCCAATTTTGTAGAGACAATTACTGTTCTAATCGTGATTAAGTCTATTATATTTATTAATCTACCAGGCAGATATCGAGTGTCTTATACGAGAGTATAAGCGATGTATGAGAGCTATGAATAATATATCTTTAATATTGGATCCACCGACAAATTCTGCACGATTTCTCGAACAGTAATGTAAAATTATAGGACGTATACAGCAAACCGTTCGGGGAACATTTACTTCAATTTACATATTCGGCACTAATTTAATTATATTTAGCAACTTTGTTTCACATATTATGACCATTCATATGTTTTAAATTGCCACATATCTAGACGGGGTATTTTCCTATTTTTTTAAACAATCGGAGCAGAAAGCAAGTGGAAAAAGAAGAGACCCGTATTTTTTCTTTTTTTTGTTTAGTTCTAAAACAAGCTGAACAAAAATACTGCCACTTAAATTTTTAAAGTATAGGGATGCGGATTATACTTCTTGAGCCTCATTGCTGAAAAAAAGGTTGTTCAAGCCTCCTTTATCCCAAAACATGATTTCGTAGTCCGCAGGTTTCAAAAACTACACTAATTGGATTTTGTAGGGATGTCACTCTATGTCTTTCTTTAAAATCCGTTGCACACTTGAGCGATGAATATTCAGGGATGCTTTCGGATTGAGCGCTCCGGATTTCCAGTCGCAGCATGACGCACAATCTCAATGTTCTCTGGTGTTCTGACGGATTTCTGTTTACCAGGTCGCTTCTTATTTTCCACCGTACCTATCTGTTTTTCGGAACCTTCGAACCCACGAGTTCACTAAATTTTCCGACGTAGCATCACTGATACGGTGAATATTTTAATGGTCAACTGCTCTAGTCTAGGAGCAGTCAGGTCGTGTTCGCCATAGTGGCCACATCCTAAAAACTTAACTTATACATTTTTTTGACGAAAAATGGCTCGGTTTTCAAGTGAAGACGACGAGGAACTGATTGAATTTGTGGCTAAGAAATGCCTTTCAATCAGAATGTGGTATGATTGACGTGACGTGACGGTTGTATGATTGTATGACGAGATCTGTATACTTCCTTAATTGCTCTCCTATTTTTTCTAGTCACCAATAAGTCAACATCTTGTTTCTAGCCAACATCTTGTTCCTCCTCCAGTAATAACTGGCAATTTCTCAATGTTTTAGATCTCATTTCTCAATACACCTCTATAGTAAACCTCACAAAACAACTGAATTAACCAAAATCGTGAAGGTCGTGCCGCACCGAGCTACAACTCTCGGAAAGGGGGTACAGATGCGGCAGAAATAGATGTTCCAGAATCGTGTGTGAGCGACAGAGATAAAGTGTAGTCCATACAATTTTACATACACAGGTTAAATAGTAAAAGGAAAGAATATTGCTGTGCCAGGCTCAGGCACAGAATTATGTTGTTAATTCTGTGGCTCAGGCAGGGCTCAGTTCCTTGACTTAGTCGGTTTTTGTTGCATCGCGTTTTACTGTTAATGCAGACATCACCTGTAGTGTGTTTTTCTAGGACAATTTTTATTTTTGAATCAACAGATTTCTTTTGTTGTAGTTAACTTTTATTGGATATTGGATTAATTTTATAACTTTTTTTTTAATAGGCCTAAAGACATTAAGTAGTTTTAGGAGTTCTCTATAGTATTATATCTCAGGAGGTTAGAAGTAATCTACAACTACTGTGAGTAAGTAGGTAATGTTCTATAATCTGTATATTGATTAATTATTTTGTACTAATACATTATGACCATTTTTTGAAAATTATCTATAAAAATAAATGTGTGTTGAAAATCAAAACAATAATGCACCCTTAAGGCCGGTGGCCATGGTAATCATAAACTCAAATAATTATTCTTGTGGAAGTCTGTATTTTTGTTCAAATGGATATTTTATTGAAATTCTGAAGTGCCAGGAAAACGTGTGACATTGAAAATTTTCACCTACGGCGCATTTTATTATGTCATTGAGTCTGTGGCGTGCCAAATTAACGCTATAAGATAATGGTACATACAAAAAGGCTCCTACGATCGTTTACCCAAAAAAAAAAAGAATTCGTGAGTAGAGGCAGCGGCCTGCCAGCTGCAATGGAGACGGGCCGGGTTCAAAAAAGTGTAATTTGCGAGCGCCACTTGGTTTTACGCTACCACTACTTCATTAGCTAGTCAAACCAAGAATAACTCATGTAAATTTGTTTTTGGAAAATCAGGTAAAGTTCCTTTTTCCCAGTATGAATCAAAACCCCTTTTTTTTTGTTTCTAACTATACCTGTACATAGATTTATTGCAATTATCTGTTCATTTCATGAAATACAAAAAAAAAATTAAATATATCAAAAAAACACAGGTTTTAGTATAATAAAAATAGCCCCAAAAAAATACCGATTCACCGAACGTGTATACACGCGAGGTCGCGCGGCGTACAAGTGTGGGTGATTATGCACTATTTTGCAATATTATGAAAATAAAAATTGGCAAAGGAAATATTAAAATGAACACTACTACAAAAAAAAAGGTAACTAATAATAAGCTAATAACAAAAGAATTAAGTAAATATTTCTAAAAACAAATTATCAACAACATGGGCATGCGACAACTTAGCTGGTCGGCGGTCCCCCAGTGGCTAGTAGCAGCGAGGCGACGTACGGCAGCTGCGGCATGCGGCCAACTTGTGTGGAACAAGAAAAAAAATCCCCAAAAAAAAACCCTAAAATGGAAGAAAAAGGTGTAAGCACCTCTCCCAAGGAAAGTGTATAAATATGTACACCGTACACACATACATATATATGTAGAAATTTCCAAATGAAATTATTAAACCATGAATAAATACATCAGCAAATACATTACAAATCATAATTACCTCGACGGATAGAGGGTTCCTTTTCCTAATTTCAATTGCACCCCAATATGGTGGCTTTTGATAGCGGCAGAGGGTGGTACGTGTTTACTATAAACAATAAGAAGTGAAGATTTATCTACCGTAGTGTCAAGGAGGCGATATATCCCGCTGAAGCGGCTTGGAATCCCAGGGCCTACGAAGCGTGTCTCCGAAATAGAAACCATATACACGCCAGAGACTGGAACTTCCAAAATATGCCCGGGCTAATGATCCCTTTATTTAAAAGGCTGAGTACTTCAACTCGTAAAATAGCACCGGCACAAACACTAAAACCCTTGAAAAATCTCACTACGTGTCTTCACGCTATCTAATGTCACACACCTCCGAATCTATATCCCTTATCAGTCGTTCAAGAAAAACTTCCAGAAAAAAAAACGCACCAGCGATATCCGAGCTGACTTATTTTTGTACCAATTGGGCCATGCAGCGCCATCCTACACCGGATATCGAGGTTACCTCAGGAGACACTACAGAAACGACAGTGTGCTATAATCGAGAATCGATGGAACTGTGAACAACCAAGTCGACATCCAACGGACGTGAGTACGCGAAAACAATAAATAGAACAGGGAATAGCCAGCCTTATGTTAATGCGTCGTAGTGGCGCAAATGTACCGTTACAAGTCTTTCCCAGTTTTGGCACTACCTGTTTAATATGGCACGAGCCGCCACTGACGTTACTCATTTGCCAACTGCTCCATGTTTACTGACATTCCGCATATAGTCTGCTCATATTGCCGGCGCTACTCCCCCCACTAGTTGGTTATACACGGCGCATTGGGAAAGGGAAATTTACTCTGAGTCACCCTGTATATCTAGTATTTCCTATTTTTTGCAATTAAACACAACTCTGAATATTGCACATTATTCCTTATGTCAAATATTAAGGTACACAATTTACCTACTTATCGAAAACGCAATTGCCTATTTTTGTTTCGATAGAGGGAAAATACCCCCATTATCATTAAATCCTTTTGCACCCGAAGGTACCGCAATAATACAATATATTGAGAAGAAATCTAAATTTCGAAATACTCCCAAGTGGCATAGAAATTCTGATAAGGAAGGTTGACGGGCGCCACTGGAGGATTCATTGCGATATTTTTGTATTAACTGGATGCAACAAACCAATGATTCGGATAGTTTCGGAGGAAAAAAGTAAAAAGAAAAAAGTGTTGTTTAACCTCCTTTATCTCAAACGAAGGTGTCGTGGAAAATATATTATATTGAAGAAACACCTTATTTTGTCAAGATCTAGCTGCAAAATTCCTAAACATAAAAAGTGATTCACCCTGTATATATATATTTTAAAACTTGTTGCGTTCATAGAAAGTTTTGGTGGCGTATGTACGTACTACGAATGTGTCACTTACCAATTTCTCGTTTTCGTCCTCCATTTCCAGCCTGGCTGCGATACAATTCCTCGTATCGAGGAATGCCTTACGCTGTGCATGTTCCATCAAATTGTGCATGAAAATTCCGACCACGTTTACGCACAAGAAAGCCAGGACGTTAGCGCCGAACTGGAACAAAGAAATCATATCGTTAAATCACAAAAGTTGCTATATGAACAACTTAATATAACAAGTTAGGCTTTGAATTAAATCGCTTAATTTCTAGGGCGTTGTAATCTATTTCCAATACATTCATGGGTTCCCCGTCCAATACAGAGGCCGTACACTCCAACATCGACCATAATATATTTCATTAAAAATTAAGTAATTACCAACTAATTATTTATATTGGACAGCTTCAATATAGGTGTAACAAAAATAAGAGGAAATATAGAAAATAAAATAGAGACACAATCAAAGAAAAAGTTATAATGTTGAAGTATAATTGAACAAATATGAAAATATTTCAAAAATATACCTAATCATAAAAACGTTTAAAGAAGTCTGTGGAAATATATGGATAAAATATTTAAGTAACAGAACAGGCAAAAATTAAGAATTGAGAACTAGTAATAGGAGCAAAAAGCAATGTGTAGATAATTCGGAGAAAAAATAATACAATATTGTGTTACGGAATCGTGAGGTGCTTTTGCATGATATAGTGAAAATTCCCTAGATCTAGGGAAAATCTGCACATTCTGGCAACACCGCACGCGACGATGTTGCAACATCGCACCTGGGAGTGCCAGAAACAATCCCCCCAAGGACGAAGTCTCAACCCTCTAGGACTCCCTGCGGAACATGCGGACTACCCCCTGTAGAACTCCTCGACACGCCCTGTATAGAATCTAGAATGGGATGGAATAATTGAGAACAATCTAGAATGAGATGAAATAATCGAAAAGCTTCCAGAAGTTTCGAGACAAGACCAAGTAGCAAGTAATTAAGTGAGCAGTTTCCAATAGTGATTTATCACTGTAAACAGTTGTGACTTGTTGCGTTTGGAAGTATATTCGGATTCTGGACAGTACCACTATGTGCTTGGAAGTTAATAAAGTATATTTGGATTCTGGATAGTACCGCTAATTATACGAACTCAGTGGCGTAACAATTGTAAAGGAAATTAAAAACTATTGTATAAAATTCTAAAATCAATGGGAAAAAATGGAGATGACATACGAGCAAGATATAATGGATTTGGATGGAATTTCAAGATCTACTGGGCACCAACGAGGATATAGAAGAGATCACCGAACAAAATGAAGAGGTAAAAGAAAGAAACCAGGAATAATATATAATACCAAAATATCTAAAAGGTAATGGAAAAATAAAAAATCAGACAGGCACCGGGATATGATAAAATGATAAGAAAATGGTACAAGGATTTAAAGTGCTTCCAAAAACATATAAATCAAAATATGGAAGAGGTAACAGATACCAAGATACCAAGAAGATATGGCAATAACTACAGAGGAATAACAGTATTGAGCAAGTATATAACAGTATTCATAACAATATATGAAAATATTATTGGATAAGTAACTCTTTAACTATAAAACTATTTATATAAATAATAGGATCATAATAGAGAATACGCTAGAAGAGTCACAGAGTGGAAAACAATATAACAGAAAAAATAGGTATTTCTGGGGTTTATATGTAAAGTTGTAAATATGTATGTAAAGTCCAAATGTAAGCAGTCCAAATTTACTTACTTAAATAAATTGAATTTATAATAACAAAGACTCCTTACTTTTTTACTTGGTTACTTAAGTACACAAAGAAGCCAAATTCCCAATACGATCTGAGCTCGACAGAAGCTTTTGTTGCATATTTTATCGCCCTTCCCCCCTCATTCGTATTTTTTCAACTTTCGAGATGCAGACCATGCAACCACAGATAAAGGGTGGTAAAATGGTAGATATATATTATATTGCACATATCTGGCAGGATTATTAGGTTTAGATGTACGCAAGTGTCTCGATCATTCGCCTCTATTAATATTATATTACGATTCTCAGCTGTAGTTAGGAAGTTCTTAGACCGATTCATAGAAGTTACCTCGAGAAAGGATGTAAATTCAGAACAGGCCACGTAACTTCTATAAGTTTACTGCGAATGTAGAAGTTTTCTGCACAAAATCACTATTCCCGGACTTCTGTCCCCCTAGATATACTATGGTAGAATAAAATCAGCTTCGCAGTGCACATTTTTTGGTCATAGTGTATTTGATGGAGTTAATGTAAAGCCGAAAAAATACCTAAGATATTCTTCTAACATGCTCAGCTCCACTAATTCGTTTTAATGAAAACTTGTAATTAGTTGATGTTAATAAGCTGTAAGTCCAGGGTTGATGGCCCACTGGGTAACCCTACAAAATCCGATGTCATTTTGGGCAAAACCCACTTAAAAATCCAGATAGGTACACTTTTTCAGATGTAATCGGTAATCGAAGTTAAAATTTCATACCTATATATTTTTAAAAAATAAATAAATTTTCGTTAATTAACAAAGCGCAGACGAATATGGGTCTGAATATGGGCACTCAATTTGTTTTTCTTAGAATATTTAGTGTATTGGGGATCCGCTCCTAAATTTTGACACACGAAAAATTAAAAGAAAAATTTATCTACTAAAAGATATCTACTTCTCATAAATTAAAAATATTTTTTTTCATGTATTTTTTTTCTTTTATATTATTTCGACATTACATTTCATGTATATATTTCACGATATTGTATATCTTCTTGCATTAATATTTTGTACAGATTGGCCTTCTATTTTTTAATTTTTCGTAATTTGTTATCAGTTTCCGGAGAAATATTATTTCTTCGTACAACGAATCTTATGAACTTAACACATTTTGGCACTCAGTACTGTTTAGATAGATGCCTTTAAGTTGTTGTAAGTTTACTTTTTTTATTATAATATTAAATACTTTTATTCTCTAATATTTTGTATGTGCAGTCGCCGCCTCCCAAAAGTGCACGACTTTCCGTTGCCACAGTAGTTTTTATCATTTTTCGTTAATATAAATCGGGTTTTGTTCTAAAATTGTTCAGTGACGTGCAATAAGAAAATTGATAATTTGTTTATTGGGCAAAAGAATCGTAAATAAAAATATTTAAAAAAATAAATATTTTATAGCAGAACCGTCAGCTGCCAAGACACTTTCCATTCGCCCGCGCCCTGGCATCGACATAATTATTGACCTCATATCGTAACTATCCACAAGTTCTCCCAAGCATCTTCAATTACTACCCAAAGCTGATAGCATTTTGAGGTCTGAAACGTTGTTTATAAATATGTTTAGATATAGATTAGGAATAGAATAGGATTCAAGTCTGGACTTTTTGCAGGCCAAGGTAAAAAATTAATCATTATGACCATCCAATCTCTTACTATTCGTGCGGTATGAACTGGGCAATTATCCTATTAACAAAAATTGTAAATAAGCCCTATAAGGGGCACGGTTCTTTAAATGAGACTGTTTTAACCGTTTTTGGACAGTCCTGACAGATCCCGGAAACAATGTTTCTTTTCGTGCATTAGCAGCTGTTTCCAAAGGATGTTGTTGAATATAATCAATCAGAGCGTTATGTTCAATTTCATTGGAAACTTTCCAATGAAATTCTTACCAATTCCTATTCTTGCTGCCCTTTGTATTCTATGTTCCTGGTCCCATGTCTTTTTAATTTTAAATATGCAGCTTTGGCTAACATTCAAATCAGCGGCTACTTCAGCCAGGGAACAATTTTCTTCAATTTTGGCTATAGCTCTTTGCACATCATTTAAATGTCTTGGCATTTTCTATTAATATTAATAAGTTAATTTATTAATATGACATAATGTTCAGAATTAAATTATTTTGACGTATAAATATTAATTATGAGATGACTATGATTCAAAGTCACAATCAAAGTAGGAAAATATGCCGTGCACTTTTGGGAAGCGGCGACTGTAAATCTTTTATAAACATATAATATGTGGTAGGGATGCAGCTGACACATTATGATTTATTTTTTGGTAGAAGTATTACAAGTATTTTGGAGTATTAAATAAAAATTCCGTTTGAATCCATACTTCATACTTTTTACTAAATGCATATGAAAGTATATACGGTAACAACAATACAATAGGACAAGACTATACAGGTTAATACAGAAATTGGTAAAACCTGAACTATTTCTTCCAGTATACTATTGATTCTGTATGGCAAAAAATGTACATTCTGTTGATGAGAACCAGATTTTGCAAAATTGGCAACGATTTGCTTTACTTGCGGTCCAATATATCCATCCGGTATGTCAATTAGCTTAATATGCATTTAATTGATGTGTTACGCAAATTTAAACCTGGCTCCCATGGATTTTAAAGCAATTTGTGATATTAACAAGCAGCCACAACTGATTCGTTATTAATGTTATTTGCTAAGTGATGACATTTTGAAGATTGTAGAACGACATAATTATATATGTGGACGCTGAGTAGCTTGTAATTTGAGATGACCTTCGACTGCGTATTCAGTTGGAGAGGGTAATAATTGATTTATTATAAATGGTGATTGGTAAAGCAATTGTTTTTGTCAATGAACATTTGATAATAATCCAATAATATATTTCCAAATTGCTGTATTATATTTGATCCATTATACCATAGTATTAAGTAATAACATCTGATAATTATTATACCACATTTTACATTTGATTTACATATGTTGCCATGGCAACGTACACTCACAACATCCCGAATATTTGTACTGAGAACTAAAAGCAACGAATCGTGCCAATTGATGACATTAACGATTTAACATAGAAATTATCTTATGTGGCAGTTTTCCCAAAACGCATCAGGACATGGACAAATTATAGTATTCAACTCGGAATTAATTTGCCATTGTTTAACTGGGACGATTTGCGTTAATAATGGCTATCATTATAACTAAAGCTCATTGCTTTGATGAACCTTGATGAAAGTAAAAAAAAATGTTCTACGAACTAAATCCAATATAAAAAATCTTACCTGTCTCCACTTGAGATGCGAAAAATCCGTAGCGAATACCGAGGATGCAGCTAGATGAGCGACGCACAGCATAAAACCAAATATGGCCGCTATGTAAGACTTCAAAGGCATCATGGCGTAGGCTAAAAACACCACGAAGACCACTTGCCACGTTCCTTCGGCGGCGACCTTCGCCGTGGCAGATGGATATAGCGGCAGGGCCAACGCGCAGAAGGTAGCCAGGAAAAACAGGACAACGTAACAGACCCATAACAAGTATGCATCCTGCATGAACCTTGTATGTAAGAAGCCCAGCAGTAGCGCGAACAGGATGCAGTGTGCCGCATGGTACACGTTCTGGGCCGTCGGTGTCTGGGCGTAGACCAAGCCCAAATTGGCCAAGAGAAAGGTCAACAGGACGAAAAGCGCAACAACGGCCGCCACGCTCGAATGCTGTAGTTTGCAGATGTAACGTTGGTATAACTGCTCTAGCTCGTCATTCTCAAAGCGATGCGGGTTTAGCACCCTGGAAAGCATTCGAGGCGAAGTCATCGCCTTCACGCTGTGGTCCATGATGGAATATCTATTCCTCGTTCAAGACACTTTGGATTTCTGATGTCGTCGTCGCCGGGCCATCACTGAAACAAAGAAGGCGTTATTATTAGTAAGGACTATTGCGAGTATAACGAAGGGGTTATTGTGTTAGTCTTGATCTAATTAATTATGACTAATGGAAGAGTTGCCCTACATCGACATTCTCACTGGCACGGTTACTTCGGTGGGTTTAATTTAATATGACTTTATACTAACTTTGTACCATATCAAGGGCCTCGATGGAATATTCATGAAGAAATCCCGATTCTATTAATTATGGAGGCCCGGGTGAAAGGTAACGAAGTCGAAAATTAATAATGAATTGACAATTAATACTTCCTAATTTACGTTTCCTAATTATATACATACATATAATACAAAATATATACAGCTACAAATATATACACTGGTCGGGCAAAGCTTTTCACATTAACATAGTATTCGAAGTATTTATTATATAACAAAAATTGTTTTTTATGAAGAAAAATAAAACTGTTATTAAATAAAAAATATTACCATAAGAAAACTGTGTCTCTCAGCTATCAGGTGCTATGAAAGGCAGCATGAATTTTCGTATTTACTTACATCTTTGGAGAAGTCAAAAATTATGCTTCTGTAATGCTAAAGGTAGTAAATGATATTATATGGTTTAAGATTGAGTGTTACTTAATAATCGTATAGACAATAGTATATATAATCAATTTAAAGCGAAAACCGTATTCAACGAGCACGTAATGATGGCTATTATTCACGAGAGTGATGTTTGTCACTCTAATGAATAATACCATTTACATTAGAACAAAATTATACTTCATTTATTATATTATTAGTGTATACTTTGTCCCTGGCTACAAATAATATCAATTTTTGGCACGGTTGTTTAATGAAAAACATTTTACTTTAAAGTTTTTTTAAAATTTTTTGACGTATTAAAGAAGATGACTTTCGTTGCGCAGTATACAAAACATATAATACATTCATATTAACGATTTTTTGGTGGGGCTAACATGCGCGTCTACCAAATATAATCATATTCAAAAACTTCTTTGGTCTTTTATTATCATTATTTGTCGATTAACTACATCTCTATCTATATTTATAAAAAAGTTTCTCACATACCATATTTTGCACTACATTTTTTAACTTTTGTGCGACATGTAGGACTATAGTTTTTTTTAATAAAAAAATTATATTGACACAATAATTTTGCTCTATACAGAATCGAAGAAGAAAGTTAAAGGATTATTCTCCTAAAATTTCAGATCGATACTTTTACCAGCAAATAAAATATTGAGTGGGGAATGAGAATACTAATGTTTATTATGTTTTTCTTACTTTTGGAAATAAACAACTTCTTCTCCAATTTCGCAATTCAGAATTTAGTGACGAACTCGTAATTCTAATTCTGCAGAAAATTTTACATAGAAAACTGTTTTTCGTTTATGTATACTATGAGTTAACCTCCACCCCCACCATACTATTTTCAGAGTTACGTTACTGTATATTTTAGAATTGTGTATATATTTATAAAAATAAAAACAAATTCTTGCGAAAACAAGATATTAATTCTATAAATACTAGAACGAAACATCAGTTCCATGTATCATTTTCAAAATTATCTATTGCCTCCACGTCACCTGATAATAGGTGATCTAAAAATTGATCTAAAAATTTTAATGCAATTTCAATGATATATCATGTAGTAATAACTTTTATGTCTTTAAATCTGTTTTCAAAAAGTTTTTGATAGGTAAGTGTTTCTATTTTCCCTCTGAATATTTTATATTTGTTCCTTGCATGAAAAAGAACCACAAAATCCCGATTAAAAGGTCGCACAAATCATGACGTATGAAACCAAATAACGAGCCAAATAATGTCCATAAAGTTAACAGTGCAAAGTGAGCAGACATAATCGAATATAGGTGCAGAATTCAATACTACGAATATGTTCCATAATTGATGATTTATTGCAAAAATAACTATTTTTTTTCAAATTCCCGTGGCATGCAGACATAATCGAAAAATGGTGGAGAATTAAAGGCTCTGTAAAGACTAAGTAAGTGCACTAGTCCGGAATTTTAGGCTGGTACTGGTTGCAAGAAATTAGCTGCTCTGCTAACTTTGCTAACGCCGCGCTGCTAACCAGTAGCAGCCTAAAATTCCGGACTACAGCACTTAATTATCCTTTAAAGAGCCTTTAATTCTCCACATATTTTTGTTTATGTCTGCCTACTTTAAAACCATTTACTAAATATTGCTCTGCTAAATTATTTCAAAGTTAGCAGAGCTGCGAATTTCTCGGAACCAGTAGCAGCCTAAAATTCCGGATTACGGCACTTAATTAGCCTCTAAAGAGCCTTTAATTCTCCACCTATTTTCGATTATGTCTGCTCACTTTACTCTGCTAACTTTATGGACGTATCCAAATAACAATTTCGAGCGCTAGCAGACCGAACCCATGGGGTTGTTCGTAATTGCTCAATGGTTCTGACCAGTGATTAATCTTTATTCACTGCAGTGAATAATGAATAACTTTATCCTTGCTGAAACATGCGTAATGAATACATTACCTATTTAATGGTCGCGGTAAATGTTATATGTGGAGCTATTTTACTTGTATGTAGATACGGAATCAAGGAAAAGAGCATTCAAAATACATACATGTACATTACATTATATAGGAAATAATTTTTTATGTAATGTGACTGTGCATTTTTTTAAAATATGTTTCGCATGCAAATTATTGGAAGCCGTACCAAAATGAAAGCGTAGGCGTAATAATTTAGTATTTTATTACTCTTTTAGTATGGTCTTACCAGAAAAATATAAAAACGGAAAATAAAAAGACAGCCGAACGAGTGTAACAGTGGAACTTTGTAACGTTCTCTGGCTCCATAAAACAACTAACCGCGATTCGTATCGGTTAAACTATAACCATGTGCGGAAAATGACAGCGCCTAATAAACAAATGAAAGCACCGCTAGGAGAATCGATAACCCTTCCAGTAAGATAACTGGGGAAAATACAGTTTATGTACGTAGCTGGCAGACGTTGACACTGATGATTCAGATTTTCAAAATGTTCTTTATATATAATATAAATTATAATGTTGGTAATTAATAATAATTACAAAGTCTGTAATAAACAATATAACACATTAGTATATCTGGGAAAATGGTATGTATAATTATATCCATAAATTAGAAGCGGCTACCAAGTACCATGTTGGTCACAATTTTTTCACTTTGTAGTAATTATCAGGTCGATAATGGACACGATATGTTTATCCCAATTGCGCTTGTATCTTTTGTAATGACAATTGCACACATATTTGTAATTTTGGGCGTTCCTATTATGATAAATCCAGCGGCGTGCGGTTCACGAAGTCCCGTGCTCCAACATTACTTGCCTTAAAGTATATACTTAAATGTATTGTATATTAAACTGCATTATTTAAAACCCGGTTTTGTCACTGGACAAAAACTGGAACTAATTTAATTACAATTTTCGAAAAGCAATCTCATATAATAATTTATTATGATCCGTATACGTCTCAACAACGTCATGTCCGAGCAAACGCTACCACGAACCATAGAAATATATTTAACACTTATTGATGAACATTTCCGATGAAATCCGATGATGTGACTATTATTTTAAACAACTCCTTTAATTGTTATTGTTCTAGATGAAACAACCGATGTGACTAATCTCAGTCAATTACCTGTAGTAATACGAATACACCAAATAAAAAAGGATAAAAATTGAGTTACACTACAAATAGAGGATACAAATTGAGTTACACTACAAATAGGTAGGTTTCTACGAACTGCTTCCCTTATTTGATGTGCCACTGTAGGCCACTGGGAAAATGTATAATTAATCAGCCGGACAGCCAAACCGTAAATAAATAAATAAACATATGTAATGCGATGAAGACGCATGACAGTATTTTATTATTAAATATCGTAAACAAATACGCACTAATGATTACAAACGCAACGCAAATATTTATAGACATCTGAACTTTAAGCTATGACGAGTCCTCTGTTACATTAACCTTTTAAAGCAACACACGGGGACAGAATGCCCTTACCTATTTTGTTTACGATAAAATTAATGGGATACATTTAATATTAACTGGGAAAATGGGATCGTAGAAACATTTATGCCCAATTTAGGGCACGAAATAACCGATTCGTGATTTCTGATGGAAATAAAAAAAAATAGTAGTATTTTAATAACGGAGGTATCCGTAGGTACTAACCCTAAAAATTTACTAAAAAGTGTTGTGAATATTTTATGAGACATCTTACGAGGCCACAACAAGATGATGGCCATCGCATCGTACAATGTCTTATTGTTATGACTCATTTTACCTCGGACTTCGGAGTTTAAAATTATAAAAGTTTAAATGAGTTTAAAATTAAAATTACTCACCACAATATAATTTCGTATGAACTTGACCCTGATCTAGCTTCTGATTAAGTAACTTATTCGTAAAAAAATGGATTCACATACTTATTTATAGTTCCTGTGAAATAATGATGATCATTAACCGATGCATATTATTTGAGGCAGTGAAACAAAATTACAGTTTAAGTCAAATAATTTCTCGCTACATCAAGTGATGCATATTATGTAAAGTGAATTCAAATATAAGCATTGCATATTATAATGCAAAGCCGATTCCGGCAAGTTAATTATTTACGTAATTTGATCATGGCAATATATTTCCAATAGAATTACCGATAAATGTATTTTCAAATGCAATTTGATTTGGTATAAACGGACTATTTATTAGTTACTACCCAATCAAATGTGGTTCGGTTAATATTTAATTAAGTACGTACTGTTTGTAACATCGAAATAAGAGACATAAAAAATTTTCAAAGGATACCCACGAGTCGTCACTATAAAGGCGCTTTCATTTAACAAGTTTTTATGTTTTGATAGAATATTACTAATCAATTTTAACACAAAACCCATCAAAATAATACACTAAATTAAAGTATTATTTCAACAACTGTATTATTTCTATTCCGAGAATTATTGTTGACCCCGCTTTACCACAAAACGTTCGATGGTATTAGGCAATTTAGGCATCCAATGAATGCCAATGATGCCGATGTGACACCGCCGAGGGACGTGTAAAATGGATCCGTAATATTTGAATGGGAAACGTTCTTATTCTGCATCACATTCACCATCCAATTGTTTTATGATATGACGAAAGGTATATAATGTGATAAATATTTTGTTATACTACATGATAATGTCATAATGTGACGAGCGATGTATATAAAATCATTTGTTTTTCCTTAAATTCCTGGAAATCGGTTATACTTGGCAACGCTGTAAAAAATGCGGTAGCAGGTGTGAAAGGATCGATATAATGAGGGTTTTTTGCTCGGGTTTGTAGTCTCATATTTCGATGTTACAAACTATACATTAAAATATTAATTAATTAGATATTAAAAATAATTAAAAATTATGAACGAGTCCCTAACGAGAGAATAAGGGTCCCTAACAAATTTTCTGCTGGGACCCTTATTAATACTTACTGGTTCAGTCTTTTTAAAACCATTTCAAAGTTGTTTGAAAACTACTTCTCGAGAGATTAAGACCGCTAATTGAAAATGGTAATCTTATCTCGGATTACCAATTTGGCTTTAGACAAAAGCCCTCAACCATTGATCAGGTACAGTGCCGTTGAATTGAAAGTAAACGATTTTTTTAATGAATGTGAAACAGGCTTTCAGGTAATCAAAACTTGATTGTCAATTTTATTTGTCAGTTTACTAATAATTATTCTATATTTTGAAGTATTCCTTATAATGATTATTATTATTATGCCGCGCTTAACTGAACCCCAAAAAATGAGAGCTGTGATGTTACTGTAGAACGGATGGTCAATGCAAGCAGTTGCAGATACTTTATATGTGAGTAAAGGTTGCATTTACAAAATTAAGCAAAAATGGAATGCAGAAGGAACTGTTGAGTACGTCCATAGAGGGGGCCGTCAGAAATTCAGTACTATGGAGGAAGACGAACTCGTCCTTGACCACCTCCGACAGAATCCTTTTGATACAGCAGTGACTGCCTGCTTCTTAACAAATTTTCCTGCTTCGGTCGAAACTGCAAGACGAGGTATCAGAGCATCTGAGCTGAAGAATTTTTCGGCTGCAAATAAAGTTGCTCTGTTGCCACGGCGTAAGGAGCAGAGGTTAAACTTTGCCAACCAATTTGTCGGTGTGCCACAGGACTTTTGGGACAACACAATTTTTTCAGGCGAAAAAGTTTTGCAATCCTGCTATGATGGCTCTGTGCGTGTATACCGCCCAAGAAATTGCCGATATGAAGAGCGCTTTATAAATCCTACAGCTCGTAGTGGTCGCTTCTCTATCAACGTGTGGGTATGGATATGTTGCCAAGGAGCAGGTGTTACTTGGAGAATTAGAGAGCGTCTTACTGGTCAAAGCTACGCTCGCATTTTGGAATATGTTATGTTACCTTCAGTTTCCATTTTATATCCCGAGAACTTCACTTTCCAGCAGGAAAATATTTTTATTTCCTCTTTCCTTTTTCCATATTTCAATTAAATTTATATTTCAGGATAATTCCTCTATTCACAAATCACGAGTTGTTACTGAATACAAACCATATTAACACTCTGCCTCGGCCCTCTAAGTCGCCGGATTTAAATCCGATAGAAAATGTATGGGCACAAATGGAAAAAGACATGTATAGCAGAAATTTCCGACCAGCGAACGTAGAAGAACTGTGGTTGGCGATTGAAAATGCCTGGGAAAATATTGGCGAGGATTACACCAGGACACTAATATTGTCTATGAGAAATAGGCTTCAAAAAGTTATAAACGCGAATGGTGCTTGGACCAAATATTAATTCATAGTAATTTTCTTAAGTTCTCAGTTAGTTTGTTAATTTAATGGATTTTTTTACAAGACACGTCCTTACCATATAGATTTTCCTGAATAAATACTGTATATAAAATGCTGTCACCCTATAACTGACAGATACTTCAACCTAAAATAATTTTGAATGTGATCTGTTTACAAAAGCCTGCTTCACAATGGGAGAATTTCCAAAATTTCTCATAAGAGTCGTTTACTTTCAATTGAACGGCACTGTACATCATATTACTAGCATAATAAAGCGTACACATGAGGAAAATGAAGTCTTCTTACATGTTGCTCAAGCCTTTGACAAAGTAAGGCATGAAGGATTGATACACAAATTAAACAAAATACTTCCGACACAATATTATATTATTATGTAGAGATACTGTCATAGTATATCTCAGACACTCAGACAGACTTTTCAGAATAAAACAGGAAGACGAATATTCTGACCTGAAAGATATAAGAGCAGGAGTGCCCCAGGGTAGCTTTCTCGGCTATATCCTTTACCTGCCATATATATACTAGTGATATGCCAGTACTAGAAGAGACCACTACATTTGCGGATGACACTGTACTTCTTGCAGTCGGTAAAGAGCAAGGCATGACCCTGGACGCCAAAATCCGGTGGGAAGAGCATGTGAAGGAGAAAAGAACCGAACTTGGATTGAAATATAGACAGCATCAAGTTGTCAATACAAAATAAGATACTAATCTACAATCAGATCTTAAAACCAATTTGGTTATAAGGTATTCAACTTTGGGGTTATACATAGTATACATACGTAACTTCGACTTGCATCGAGACCATCCCAATGGTTAAAGATGAGATCAAAAGATTTGCTGGCGGACATGAGGTCAGAGTTCACCTCCATATATTAATGCAGGAAGAAGCTCTTCAGCTACTGGACAACCAATAACTTGTTCGAAGATTGAAGAGAATTGTAAAAACAGGACATGTGCAATCTAAAGGACAATCTAAAAGAAAACAATCTAAAGAACATCATTTTGAACATATTCTGAATTTCTAAACACTATATAACTAAAACAGGTATAATTTTTAATATACAAAAACAGATACATTTTTAATAAATGTTTAAAAAATATTTGCACCTAAAAACGTGTATAATAAAAATAAATACTGTTATGGTTATAAAATAACAGACTCATATTGTATCGATAAGTTTTATAAATAATGTCAGTAACGAGCGGCTTGGTTCTTTATCGTTAATCCAGTCAAAACAATGATGACTATATGCTGGATGAACTATGGGGCACGGCCAGGGCTCGGAAATGAGAATTGATTCATTAGGTTTGTAACATGTAAAAGAAGCCGTTCGCTTACTTATGTGTGGTTTTAATTCTTTTATTAAATGTGGAAATTGCTAATTATTGTTTTAGTCTAACAATACATACTAACTTATTTAATTATTGCACATTATATCTACACCAGGCGACTAATTTTATCTCTATACAAAACAATGGCAGAATAAGGTCCTTTGTCGAGAAATATCCTGTTCGTTATTGTCTCATCCGTAGATACAGAAATTCATTAAGATAGTAAAACGTGACTGAGTTATCATTCTGTGATCTTCCCAGCGAACCGTATAGATGGAGATTGCGCTTTGAAATGAGCTTGGATGTACGTATAGATGGGGAAAGCAAGATGCTTCTCACATACTTTCCACGCTCTGTTGATATTTCAGAAAAAAAGCTATAAAATATACAAGGCTTTAATAAAAGTCAGTGACGGCTCTGCCTAAGACTTATAGGTTTGTGCAACCCCTCAAAAAGTAGTAGATATAACAAGGAAATATTTTTGAATAATTATATATTTATACTATAGAAGATACCATCGTAGAGTAGGACGTAATCCCCAATTCCCAGCCAGCCAAAGTCGAACAATTAAGTTTTGTTTTTGGGGTTTTAAAGTGGTGAGTTAGGTAAAATAATAGTCCGACGGTAGAATTGCAGACTCGAGAGGGGACCACGTATTCCTGCTACTATGGTATTAACCGAAGAGACCCCGCTCGAGCCAGGCGCATCGCCAAACGAAATTTGCAATCTTGTGTTCAGAACGTCGCGTCGCCAAGACCAGAAGAATCACGTTAAAAAAATTGATTCGAAAGAGGAAAGTAAGTATAATATTATAGTGAAATTTAAAATGTATAATAATGATGTACGTGATATTAACAGAGGACTGATTTATCTGAAAATTAAATTGCAACTGAAAATTGTAAACATGTAGAGAAAAATTGAGTTGCTCTGCGATGTCCTGCGGCCGGACTTGTTCGAGGTTTTACATTAATATATTGTTTAATGAACACAAAAAGAAATTCTTGCGATTTTAGGCGCCACCGCTATTGGTGCGCTTTTATAATGAAAGTATTTTTCTGAATTTGGAACCCTTTCAAGAGGCCCATTTTTTTCGTTTCCTTCTTTTTTATTCCATATATTTTACCAAGCATCATTGGCTCTTATGAATAATTCCAGAGTTATTAATGAACAGTTATACTTAATATGTTTCCTTCGAGGCGATTTTTTTTAAATGAATTTTTAGCCGTATTGGGACTCTTACCCGAATCGAATGTGTTTTCGAATACACTTTTAGTCGTATTGGGTCCGCCATTTTATTTGTTTCAGATTTGTAATCAGCGACCCCAAAAACTTACAAGTACCGACTTTTAACTAAATTGAAGTCCTTTTCGACTTCTATCCAGGAATTTGGGAATGTGCGTTTCGACGGTGCGTGTCGCGTTCCTATCGCTCCATGTCGCTACCATTCTGCGTCGCTATCGCCAGACAGGAGAAATATCTCCTCTGTGCCATCACATTGCGTCGCTACCATCTGGCTGCACTGTTTGGTTTGCCTTTGTAGCATAGTAACATAACTAGCAACTACATTTATTAGTTTTGTTCTTCATATGGCACCTGTCAATGAGACCGTTTAATCCGGTACACGGCCGCCTGCGGTATATAATGGAAAATTGCAATAAAAATGTAAACATCTCCGTTAATAGGTATTAGTTTTAATGATATGTCTATGATGATCAATTTTGTTTATAATTTGCCTACATCAATCGGTTATAACTAAGAAACCACATCAATTCGCTAATGTAACCGAATTTGTAGCTCCTATAGTAAGAAAGTTAGCAATAAAGCCAACTTCATTTTAAACATTCTGTAAGTATATTTAATTTTATTTTGGCGTTAACTATTTTTAACCAACCTCAAAAAAGGAGGAGGTTCTCAATTCGGTTGTATTTTTTAGTTTAGGTATACTATAGACGACGTGGTATCGTAGAACTTGCGGTCTCGCTTCGAGCTTAATAACTTATGTTCGCTTGGACAACAAATAAACAAAACAGCACGGCTCAACAGGATAGTTTCTCATTTAAGAGTCGCACTGAGGTAGGCTGGGAGCTTTTCGTTTGTAGGTAAAGTTTACTTTAATAAAGTAGTCACGGTGAATGTTGAATACATTACTTACTTCCTGACGCTGATTTAATTTCTGTGCAGAATCTCGTAACAAATCTGAAATACACTGTCTATAACTAGAGGCATGTTAAATATTGTCTATCTACTGGTAACATCTAGGTTGTATAGGTTTATTTAAGAGAACGTTCTCTGTGTGAATTTATACATACAGATCCTTTTTCGGATATGGGTCCATGAAATGAGACAAGTTTTATTTTAAACATTGATTTTACATTATTAATGAATTTGTTATGAACTTACAGGTAATTCTTATTTGGTAATATCGTAAAAAATATACTTAAATCATTTGTATTAGATATTTTACTTCCTGCAAGCACAAACTACTAGTATACTTACTAGTGTAAAAAATAGATGTTTGAAATCACATCCTTTAGATATCGAAATAGCTATATTTATGATATTTATGATAAGTGTGAAAATTATATGTTTAACGCACGCTTATGAAAGTTAATTCATATGTGCCTTAAACATGTTTTTCACACGTCTATCATACTAAACTTTTTCTCACTCATGGCTTTAAGTTATACTATTCGCACGCATTTCAGTGTGAAAAATGATAAAGGCAAAGGTATGACGTTTGATAAATTTTCTGCTTCTATGGTAGCTGTTTGTTATTTCAACATATTGATTTTCATGTGGGCGCGACCCAATATGTCGCCGTTAATATTAATTTTAAAAGAAAAAAATGAGAAGAGAAAATAGATTGATTGACATTTATATGGGCATTAGGGGCGCCAATCCCAGATCACTGTTTAAATTCCGAGATTTTCCGTGCAACGGTCAACTAATCCCGGGAATGGTCCAGAAATAATATCGAAGTTCAATTATAAAGATTTAGCATAGAGGTTTATTTATTTTAAATCATAGTGAAAAAAAATAATACAATGCAATATAAACATAACTTAACAAAATACAACATATAATCTATAAACATAACCAACAAAATAAAAATATTATAATATGGTTATTGATGAAAGGATATCGCTGGGACATCAACGCGTTTAGTGTGTATGGAAATATTTCCACACTAGTATAGGAGGAATGGTTTTTAGAAATTTATGCATTATGGTATCTGAAACGGGATGTTTTTTATTTTATTTGGTGTGGTTGTGGCACTTTTGTAAAGACCTCTGTAGTTTTATTTTCAAGGTTCACATCCTTCAACTCCTATTGATGAGATGATAAAAGAGTTAAGTGTTTAGAATGTATGCACCTAAGTGACTCACTTAGGCGAGTCGACTCTTTGAGTTAATTCACTGAAGAGTTTACCCACCTCAAGACAGTGATGATGGGGAGTTACAAACAAATTGTAGTGATGATTGTTGTGTGGTGTGTTTTTAATAAGCACAGGATCTTCAATTTTATCGTTTGCTGATTATTAATAAAGGTAGGCTAAAACCAAGTATGAAAAACTTAACAACTATAAAAATCAAAACATTTTCTCGAAATTTTAACGCGGAGGAAACTATTGAACGGTTAATTACTTCCTTCATTTGAAATATCACCGCACGCTACTGGTGTAGTACGGTTTCTTACTACCTAAATATCCTTAAATATTTGAAGTGAATACTTCTTTAGGCGCGCTCAGCACTTTTATTTTTGTGGGTGTTGAATGAGACTGGGCCGTCACGCGTCAGGCTCGGCAATGCAACGCTCGTTCGGGTAAAGTCGGTTCGAGTCGACTAAGGGAGACAGGATCAGTCCGCAGAGCAAGACAGTAGAGAGAGTTTGTGGATACTGAATGAGACTGAGCTGTCACGTTCGTCGTTCGTCTATGTAACCCTCAGTCTACTTGAATCTAAAGTATTTAAAAACAATATATCAGGAGGTTCCGTCTGGTCGGTTTACCGTCCAATTGTATTCCGCTCTGTATCGAATTGAATTAATTGAATTGATTGAATCGACTGCCATCGCAGACGCAGTACTTGCTCAATACGAGTAGGTAGTTTGGAGCGACATACAGTGGGGCGGCATCTAGTGCCGGTTGCCTAAAGCATCTGTGTCACGGGCGTACGGTCAACGTGTATTAACGGGTGCGGTGTACAGGTGAACGATTATAGTATATATTTTATTACGACGATTATAGTATATAAGTTTTACTTTGTTTTAAAACACTGAGAATAAATCATCATTTTTAATTAATACGTCATTTAATATCATACATGTTTGTACATATGTAAATGTGACAGAATTTGCTGTGTATGTATAAGACGTTATTCATCAACATAAGAAATAGTGTGTGTTTAAGATCACAAGATTGACCCTTGCTGCGTGTTACCAATAGCGGTAATATTTCGTACTCAGGTATATTCTAGAATTTTGAGTGATAACGGGTATTAACGGGTGCGGGTATTGCGGGTTGTGTGGTAATACAGGCGGACGGTTACAGTATATATTTTAAAATTCGAAAATTTCACTTCTATCGTGTGGTCATAAGCACGCTACCATGTTTTTTTTGGTTGCATTTGGAGACAAGAGATTTTGTATTTTGTTTGTCAGGTATATTGGCATTTTCAAATAGGATTACCATATGGGTGGAGTAAGATTTTGGATTTATGACAAATACAATTTGTATGGCGACACAAACAATATTTATATAGGAGATTTACTTGAAATAAATAATATTTTTGGAAGATAGTCAAAGCATCATTTAATTTCTCTTGTTCATTTCATATTCGTGCATTACTTTTGACCGCGATCGTACTTGGAATAATCAACCGCAACTCTAATTATGGAAGCTGGGAACGGTATAAAACCAGTTTATATACAAAATACAAAGAGGATGTGTGGCAGTTGTGCCACAATGTATTTAGAGTTGGGTCTTTGAGAACGGTTCATTGGGTCACGAGCTCCGGTATACGGCGTTTGACTGGTGGTCTGGAAAATTATTAAAATAAAACGTAACAGGCCACGTTCTCATGCCAGTCCTTTGTATCTTATTGATTATGTCCGTGCCATCCGTACATGGAAACAAGACGTGACGCCGACACTTATCTATCTTTACAGTGACCTGCAAAACATTGAGATAGGTCAGAAAGTTTATACACAATAACCAATAACCATCAGTATCGACTAAACTTGTTATCGTAGTTTACTTTCGATATTTATATACAATGTTGTGTTGTACAGTATTGTTATATATAAATTGAATGAAGACCATGATATTTATTAATGGTCGTCTTTAGTCAATGGAAATAGTACAAACATCCTCTTCTAAAAAGGCACACCATTACAAAGCAAATTCCGTTACAAATATGAACTTGTTATTCCATTAAGTAAAAACTTCGGGCAATCACGCAAACACCTTTAAAAGCTGAAAAAAAAAATGAAAATCCATTGAAAAATACAATGCTACGTGACGTGGTGGTTAAGCAAGCGGCAATGCTACGTTTGGTAGCATTTTCAGAATATCCCCAGAAAGTGTTGTGATCTCAAAATGACACTAGTGGCGTAGATATTTATTTTTTTCTATTTAACAAACAAATAAACATAACCCTAATTTTGTACATTCAATTTACGTAAAAACTAAAGGAATTTTCCCAGTTCTAAAAAGAACTATTGTTTAATACAAGAAGATTAATCTGCAGAGTACAACAAATCTGGCACTACAGTAAAATTCGGTAAAAAATCGGAATTAACTTATATTAACAACTTATAGAAATTTGATTCTCTAGTAGGTATACAGAAAGAAACTGATCACTTGGGTTTCGGGATTAAATGAAAGCCCTGTATAAGCTTGGCTATATAATATATACAGTTTTTCTATAAGTATGTGTAGTTCAAGGACCGGCAACCCTGACCTACACAATGTTTCTCATGGGCGTAGGGATTTTTTTAAGGGGGTTCAAAGTATAAGGTTTTTATATGCACATTTTCAACACCACACCTGATATTGTATGCAAGCATAGCCCACATTATCTATTCCTCTTTCATCATGTGACTAATACACTTCTCTCAATTTTCTGCTGTGATATTTTTCATTGGTCCTAGAAGCTCTCTACGTCAGCTTATTCAAAAGTCCGATTCACTCTCGCCACTTTCCCTTACTTGCGCCCAGATCAATTGTTGGGGTATCTCAAAATATCAATGGGTTTAATTCGCAGTGATAAGGAGGTAATGTCAGCAATGACTACATGCGTCAATGCCAATTCATCCACTGCCAGTTTATTACATTTATGGGCATGTACCTTAGCAACTTGCAATAATTCCGCCTTCAAGTAATTTTCCTAGCAAGGAATGGTATTGGTCTTTCCTAGTCTAACGATGCTCTATCCTCGGGATATAAGATGTCATAATCATAAGAATTTACATACCCGCAGCGAAAAATGTGATTTTGTAACATGTAGTTGTACCTCGGATTTTCTAGGGACTAGAAAATTCGGTAAGAACACCCGAGAGGGGTGGGAAAATGTTTCTGGGCTTGATTTAAGGATATAAAATGTAAACACCTGTTTAAAACACCCCTTTAATTTTAGAGGCATGTAAACTCACCTTTAATAAACACTTTTCAGAAAATCGTTTTTCCTCAATAACTCTTCCTCTGAGAGTGGTCAAATAAAAATAATTGGTGGTCTTACATGGTTTAACGATGGTCCAACGATTAGCTTATGAATTATTTGACTTTGCAATTTTTTGCGGCTGCGTGAAGGTAGCCCCAAAAATTTATTTTGTCGAAAACAAAAGGCGGTCAAACGAAACTAGGTAATTGGTGGTCTAACGATGATATCAAACGAATTAGCCACTTCCCCTCCCTGCCCCTCATTTTTTGGAGTCAACTTCACGGTCCTTTCAAGTCAAGTATTGTATAAAAATAAATGGTTCTGACTTCATGATTTTCCACAAAATTCTAAATGCGAAGTTAATTAAAACCATTCCTGCAATTGATAATTTATTAGATCAAGGTGCTAATTTTGGAATGTTATATAAATATTGACAACAACTCCGTCAAGTGTATATTTTAGATTTTTAATGGATTTTATGTCACATTACGTCTTGATATATTTATTTGTGGTCATTCTGAAAAGCTAACTGATTGATATATACAGTTATTGAATGTAAATTGAATGTAAATACCTTTGATCAGAACAAATTGATGGTAAAACAAGAATCTATTAATAGCCATTAGTTGCATCAGGTCTGAAAGGTTAAAAATGAACAGAATAATGGGAAAATATTATACTACACTGCTGGCCAATAGGTTGGAATAATTCAAATTTTTAGGGTAAGTTTCGATACATATATCTTCTGAACGATATGGAATATCAAAATACGGATTTCAGGACGTTTTTGGAAATTTCATCGACAAAAACTGGTCTGAATATCAATTTTCCATTATGCTCAAAAAAGGAATATACGGGGGTGTAAACTAAACCCCTAAAAAAATCAAAATTTCATTCTTACCGAGAATTTAGGAAAACCAAAATCGAGTTAAATTTTTTATACCGGGGTAATCTATGGACCAATTCGAAAAAACAAATTTGGCCGATTTTTGATATCTCGCTTATTTTTGAATATACGGCGTTTTTATTGAAATTAGGACAATTTTTTGGAAATGTATCTCTTACTTTTTAAAAACAAAGTAAGTAATGGATTTTTTTCTTATTTTCAAGTAAGCTTACATGCCTCTAGCTGCCTCAGTAGCTAGAATTGACATTTCTTATACAGGGTGCCTGCGAAAACATTTAATAAGCATGTGTCACGAAAAATCTGTATATTTAAATAAACTGTGTGCAGAACCCTGTATGATTAAAATGAACGATAATTTTAAAATTTTAAAACTGTGAAGGGAAACCTTAGAAAAATATCTCGAAACGGTTTTTTATTTTTCTTGATCGGATGAGTATTATCATAATTTACAGTTTCGTTGTAATTACACGGTAAATCCCTATATAAAACATTTAAAAAACTTGCGGTAGTAACGATTAGCTGGTGGGCTAAGTATTGTAACAATCAAGTCACCACTGGAAACAAAAAATGCTGTGTTTGACATTTGGTAATGCAGCAGAATATCTACATATTGCGTTTATACTGTTCATGTCGATAGTTTCGATTGAAAAATATTGCATTTTCATATAAACAAGTGTATAATGGCACAATTAACAACAAGAGAAAGGAGAAATTGTATTCGCCTATTAAATGAGGGTTTCACGCAACATACTGTTGCTAGGATATACGGCGTTAGCCAAAGTATGGTTCACAAATTGAAAAAGAGATTTGATGAAACAGGAGATGTTAACCTTTTGTACCATGGAGGGCGAATAAAAAAGATTGGTGCTCGAGAAGAACGGATTTTGATAAGAGATGTTCGTAGGAATAGGAATCAAAGTTCGAGAAAAATTAGCGATACATTTAGAAACCAAACAAGAGTTTTAGTCTCAAAACGCACAATAAGAAGAACGATTAATCGCAACAACTTAAGGTAAGTCTACAACAGTGAATCGTGTTGTTATCCTACTTATGACATGAAACAAATTCTATAAATCTGAAAATGTAGAGGCTTGTACCGAAAAAAACTTAAATTTTTTTATCAATTTTCATTTAAAATTAAATTTACATACATGTTAAAAGAATCAAGGATTATTTTTGTTTTTATGCCACTGTGTAATCCTAATACCCTAATACCCAAATGTAATTTTTCTAGAGCCAGACGTCGAGCAAAATGCATACGCTTGCTTCCCCGCCATCGGACAGCTCGGTTGGCGTGGGTTCGTAATCGTTTGCATTGGAGTGAAGAGTGGAAAAATTGCCTTTTCACCGATGAAAGTAGATTTAACCTTATTTATTCTGATGGCAGAATTTTAGTGTGGCGGGAGCCTAACTGTAGATATGCCGAAAAAAATATGGTAGCTCAGGAGGCTTTTGGTGGAGGAGGTATTACTGTTTGGGCCGGAGTGAAATGGAATGGTAAAACAGAATTGTTTATTACCCGCGACACTGTTACAGCTCAACGATACAGGGACAATATTTTAATTCCAATAGTTATTCCCTATGCGGATAATTATGGAGAAGAATTTGTTTTAATCGACGACAATGCCCGACCTCATCGGGCCCATATTGTTAACCAGATTTTGGAAGCAAACCAGGTGCATAGGATGGATTGGCCTGCAAAATCACCCGATCTAAATCTGATTGAGAATGTTTGGTCTTACTTAAAATTGTTGGTAGTTTCAAGGCCCAATTCACCTGAAACTTTAGAGGATCTGTCTCAAGCCATTGAGGAGGAGTGGGAAAATGTCCCACAAAATTATATCAATAACCTAGTCTTAAGTATGCCAAACAGATGTCGGGAAGTTTATAATAACAGAGGAGGGCCTAGTCGATATTAAACTACCTCTTCTAGCTTGCTAAGATTTATATTAATTATTCTAATAAAATTAAGATAGGAACCTGCAAACCATTTTTCAAACTTCTCAAAGGTCAAATTGAAGAATTTCGATTACTAAATGTAATCCAGTGGTGACTTGATTGTTACAATACTTAGCCCACCAGCTAATCGTTACTACCGCAAGTTTTTTAAATGTTTTATATAGGGATTTACCGTGTAATTACAACGAAACTGTAAATTATGATAATACTCATCCGATCAAGAAAAATAAAAAACCGTTTCGAGATATTTTTCTAAGGTTTCCCTTCACAGTTTTAAAATTTTAATATTATCGTTCATTTTAATCATACAGGGTTCTGCACACAGTTTATTTAAATATACAGATTTTTCGTGACACATGCTTATTAAATGTTTTCGCAGGCACCCTGTATAAGAAATGTCAATTCTAGCTACTGAGGCAGCTAGAGGCATGTAAGCTTACTTGAAAATAAGAAAAAAATCCATTACTTACTTTGTTTTTAAAAAGTAAGAGATACATTTCCAAAAAATTGTCCTAATTTCAATAAAAACGCCGTATATTCAAAAATAAGCGAGATATCAAAAATCGGCCAAATTTGTTTTTTCGAATTGGTCCATAGATTACCCCGGTATAAAAAATTTAACTCGATTTTGGTTTTCCTAAATTCTCGGTAAGAATGAAATTTTGATTTTTTTAGGGGTTTAGTTTACACCCCCGTATATTCCTTTTTTGAGCATAATGGAAAATTGATATTCAGACCAGTTTTTGTCGATGAAATTTCCAAAAACGTCCTGAAATCCGTATTTTGATATTCCATATCGTTCAGAAGATATATGTATCGAAACTTACCCTAAAAATTTGAATTATTCCAACCTATTGGCCAGCAGTGTATTTATAATTATGACATATCTAATTAATACAACTTAATATCATGCCTACGCTCCAGTGCACCCTCGAGTTCCACCAACGTACCTAGTGGGTGGATAAAACATGCGCTAGTACAAAGGGCCGTGTAAACACAAGTAGGCAATGTGGAATCATTGAGTGAGACAGTGGCGACTCGTGGGATGAAGCGGCGATTCACCCTTATTTTGATAATTTATATCTATTTTTTAAGTCAATGCAATAATAAGCTCCAGGCTTGGAGCGAATGAACGCGAATTTTTGCTTTAATGGCTTCGAAATATTATTAGAAATGATAATTTTACTATGCGTCAGTTCAAAACCATGGGCTTCATTTTTTTAAAACAAATTGTGAGAAAATCGCAAAAATTACCAATTATGTTTCCTTTTCTCTCATATAACTCGGATATCATAAAGTTATTCGCTTTGGAAAAATTCCGAAGAGGAAAAAAGTTTAAATCTTACACATAATAGAGCTGGTTGCGAACCAAAAAAATATTATTATTATTGCAAATATAACAAAAACAGCTAAAACAGCTAAAAAAGAGGGAGAAAAAACGAGTTTTCTATCGAATTTTTTTCAAATACAGTAGAACCTCTTTAATCCGAACTAATAATAGCACTAGGTAATCCGTATTAGCGCAATATTCGGATTATCGAAAAAAGACAGAAAATATCCATCCTCCTTATTATCTAGGAATTTCAACATTTCCACAATGAAAAAGTTCGTTATTTTCAAATAAGAATTAAAAACTATTACTTATACATTGTCATATTTTGTTACAAAATTATACAACATGATACAAATCTACGAGGCTGTCAAACATTGAGTGATTTTGCTCTGCTTGATGTTGGCTTCTTCTGCCATTTGAGCTTCTTCTTCATTTCTGATATGTTTAACATGCGGGGTTCCGACTCGGCATTTTCCTCAGCCCATTTCAAACACGTTTCGAAACTTCTGACCGCCTCTATGTGCTTTACACGTCTTGGTAACTCCTCTACTTCTTCATACGAGTTTGATTCGTTTTGAACATGGTCCAAAATATCCATATCGTTTATGAATTCCCAAAGATTCTTCTTCTCCGATTGCCCATTCGATAGCTTCTTGTCTTGTTACATCTTCAGATATGTAGTAATATCTGTTCATCATCTTTGTAATAACATCAGTTCAGTAATTTCACTTATTTCTTTCTCTATACCACCAAGCTCAAATTTATCTATCCCTTGTGATAATGAAAGATTACCATTTTAATCCCAACCATCAACAACTTGAGTTAGAAGCTTACCCAAAGATTTTTTGAAGGAGCTCTGGACTCACATTTTCCCAAGCTTTTAACTTTATTCAGTTCTGCAGATAGATCTGTACGCTCAGAAGCAACAATCCATTTTAAGATATTTTCTGTAATGCTATTTCATCGCTTGATTCCCATTTTGATCTATAGGTTGTACTAGAGGAGTTTGGCGGCAAAAACACCGCAACAATTTTTGTATCATCTGAACACACAGTCTTCTGAGTGTCCTGGAGCGTTGTCTAAAATTAAAAGTGCCTTGGCCTCTAAATTCATCTGTTGCATTTTTTGCGAACTGCCGAATTAAAATTCATATTAAACCAGTTCCTAAAAATGCCTTTGGTAACCCAGGCTTTTTTCTGTCTTTGGTATGTCACCGGCAATGATTCATTTCCGAAGGCTCGTGGCTTTTGAGATTTACCCAAAACTAACAACCTCACTTTATGGCTTCCAAAAGCATTAGAGCAAGGCAAAAATGTAACTCGCCCTTTGCTGATTTTTCTAGCTGGAGCTGAGGCATCAGCTTGGTGAGCAAGTGGTCTTTGAGGAAGTAATTTATAGAAGAGTCTGCTTTCGCCCGCATTATATATTTCATCAGGACACAAGCAAGTTTTTAAATGGCTCAACAGCTGCAACATCACTTGAATTTTTCTCCTGTAATTGACAGTTGTCGAATTTCGTACCTGTTTTTAAATTTATCAAGCCATCCGGAACTGGCTTTGAAGTTATCATTGTTGTGAGTCTGGCCATACAAGAATTGTCCTTTTTCACGCAAAATTTCCCCTCATTTCCCCTGGCACACCTAGAATCATTTAATATTGTGGTAAACAATTTTAAATGTACATAGTGAATTATATTTTTAACTCTATATCTTTCCTGTAGAAACCACGTGTTAACTGCTTTATCAACGTTAGGATATGCACTAACTTTCAACGTTTTACGTTTATTGATTAGAAAACTCGCTTGGGTAGAATAAGATAGAATCCTCCTTAATGTCGCAAATCGTTGATTTTCCCTCTTCTCCGTATAACCCGCCTCTAAACTCTTAATAAGCTCAATCTTTTCTTTTATCGATAAAGTAAAGTAGTGACGCTCTCTTTCTGGTTCGGTGCCTAGTTTTATCTCGAGCGCCACTGTCTGTTTATAGTGCAGCCAGACCACTTTTCCCTACAGGCGGTTCTGTAAGGGCATTGAATAGCTGCGGGTGGAGACGGGCGGAACTACAGGGGTCACGTGTTCCACAGATAGGTTTGATTACCCTATCTCTAAGAATACACACATGAATGGTTACAACGGGTTTATTTTTAATCTAGGTCCAACAAGAGACATTTAGAAAATATTAATTCCATAAATCGCGGAAATTTTAAAGAATTATTAAAATCTTATGTGAAAAGCCATATAGATAGATATACAAAATCACTAGGGATGTAAGTGTGAAAAGTTTCAACTGAAAAGTTGAAAACTTTTCATTGAAAAGTGAAAAGTTTCAAGCTATATTGAAACTTTTCAACAATTATTGAACAGTTAATCTAACAGTACCATATATTCGTACTTTAAGGTACTAATTGAAAATTGCAGAATAATGTATGTAGTTTACTGTTTTATGTGACGGGAGATGGGAATCAGAAATATTGAATGACATATTCTGGGAAAAGGTAGAACATTTTTATAACTTATTAAAGCCACTGGGGCTACATATAACAGCAATAGAAGCCGATACACCTTTAATCAGTAGTGTAGTTGCAATTTTCAAAGATATAGAAAATGTGTTTAGAACAACCATTAATTTGGCTCCTAAAACGGGAAGAGAAAAAAATCGAAGAATTTCTAGTAAACGCAGGCGCGCATTTTGTATCACATATATTTATTATTTACAATAAAAAGTTCAGCACTTAATTTGTTATTTTTTTATGAGTTTTTTTGTTTTTATCGAAGGTTTTGGTTTTTATTATAATATGAAAGCTGAATCAATGTCACAGCAAAATTTCAATTTAGCTGTGAAAAGTTTCATGTTTTCATGAAAAGTTTCACGAAAGCTTTTCATAGGCAAACTTTTCATGAAAACTTACATCCCTAAAAATCACTACGAAAAAATTAAAGCCTTTTTTTCTTGAGACTCGAAAACAATACAAAACAAAATTGTTAAATTTCACGTTCTGATTCTATCCAGGAAAATATATTATAAGAAATAGATGATGCATATTTTTTTTACATTAGGTATACAAAAATCACAAATAAGCGCTCTTATTATTAGATATATTAATTCAAGTGCAAAGTTACTGGAAAACGATTTTTGTATATTTTGTTACTAGTGTAGAACGTAGAGCTGAAACATTATTTAATCTCGTCTACCTTGCTTTGGAACGACATAATTATAAATCAAAATTGATCGCTATGGTCACCGCATTGGTCAGTGAGAAATTACAGAGGCGCACGCTTATGGTCCTGTATCTTGGAAGTTAAGGCTTTAAAAATTCTTTATAGGGCAAAATAATCTTAAGTTCAAATAATGAATATAGTACAGTGCCGTTCAATTGAAAGTAAACGACTCTTATGAGGAATTTTGGAAATTTTCCCATTGTGAAGCAGGCTTTTGTAAACAGCGCATTCAAAATTATTTTAGGTTGAAGTATCTGTCAGTTATAGGGTGACAGCATTTTATATATAGTATTTATTAAGGAAAATCTATATAGTAAGGACGTCTCTTGTAAAAAAATCCATTAAATTAACAAACTAAGAACTTAAGAAAATTACTATGAATTAATATTTGCTCCAAGCACCATTCGCGTTTATAACTTTTTGAAGCCTATTTCTCATAGACAATATTAGTGTCCTGGTGTAATCCTCGCCAATATTTTCCCAGGCATTTTCAATCGCCAACCACAGTTCTTCTACGTTCGCTGGTCGGAAATTTCTGCTATACATGTCTTTTTCCATTTGTGCCCATACATTTTCTATCGGATTTAAATCCGGCGACTTAGAGGGCCGAGGCAGAGTGTTAATATGGTTTATATTCAGCCATTTAGTAACAACTCGTGATTTGTGAATAGAGGAATTATCCTGAAATATAAATTTAATTGAAATATGGAAAAAGGAAAGAGGAAATAAAAATATTTTCCTGCTGGAAAGTGAAGTTCTCGGGACATAAAATGGAAACGGAAGGTAACATAACATATTCCAAAATGCTAGCGTAGCTTTGACCAGTAAGACGCTCTCTGATTCTCCAAGTAACACCTGCTCCTTGGCAACATATCCATGCCCACACGTTGATAGAGATAGCGACCACTACGAGCTGTAGGATTTATATAGCGCTCTTCATATCGGCGATTTCTTGGGCGGTATACAAGCACAGAGCCATCATAACAGGATTGAAAAACTTTTTCGTCTGAAAAAATTGTGTTGTCACAAAAGTCCTGTGGCACACCGACAAATTGGTTGGCAAAGTTTAACCTCTGCTACTTATGCCGTGGCAACAGAGCAACTTTACTTGCAGCCGAAAAATTATTCAGCTCAAATGCTCTGATACGTCGTCTTGCGGTTTCCATCGAAGTAGTAATATTTGTTCACTGCTGTATCAAAAGGATTCTGTTGGAGGTGGTCAAGGACTAGTGCGTCCATAGTACTGAATTTCTGACGGCCCCCTTTATGGACGTACTCAACAGTGCCTTCTGCATTCCATTTTTGCTTAACTTTGTAAATGCAACCTTTACTCACATTCAAAGTATCTGCAACTGCTTGCATTGATCATCCGTTCTGCAGTAACATCACGCGCGGCATTATAATAATAATTATTATTAGTAAACTGACAAATAAAATTGACAATCAAGTTTTGATTACCTGAAAGCCTGTTTCACATTAATTAAAAAAATCATTTACTTTCAATTGAACGGCACTGTACAATAGGTACTAATGTTTGAGCTTCCATTATTTTTTGGATTGGCTTATTGGATCCGTGATTTGTCGGTCTGTTGGAACGGTTGTTATAACGACGCCGGTTCAGTTTGCCTGTTTTGTTACTCAATGGCTCGAAAGATATAGTGAAAAACCTTTAAAAACTCAAACAATAGGTTCTCGATAGATTGCCGCCCTCGTCGTGCCTGATAAAACGCCAAGATAATAATAATATGTAGGTATTCAATAATATGGCGGATGCGCCTGTTAACAGAATAACCGGAACTTTTGCACGGAATGTAATGTTATCATATCACCTCCAAACATGCTTGTTATATACACATTCAGCCTCAAAAAGGTAATGAGCAAACAGAATTTTCTTTGAGAAAGCGCCCGGAAAGAGAACCACTCGGTAAATCTAGGGCAGCTTTAATATGAGAAATTTATTGGTTTGAGTTCACCGTATCGGGGAAAATATATTTTAGAGACCGTACACCGACACTTGCAGATAACATAACAAGGATAAAAGGATTACCTTTTGACGTGATTTACGCCCTAAGCTGCGAATTAACCTTTGATTTTTTCGAGAAACAAATTCGTTAAAACACCACTTACGTTATATAAAGAATGAAACAGGCACTGTATATCAAAGGATTGTTGTACTGATCCAAATTAATAGTCCAGGGTCTACCGCCCTTTTTTATTAATGTGCTGCATCTGCGTGAGTAGGTTCGTATTGACGAGACTCACAATTTCTCTGCGAAAATTCTCCATAGTTGTAGCTAATAAAATGCGAGGGCATGAAACATGCCGATGATTGTCAAAATTTTATTAATAATAACAGTTAGTTTGTCAGTTAAATCTTGACATAATTTGATTAAAAACCCCTAAACAAAATGGATGGTGTGACCGAAGCGCAAAAATCATTAATAACCAGCTGATTTTTTTCTGCTGCTAAGTAAATGTTTGTATAATGAAATGGTCACTTTGCCCTACAGATTATTGCAAAACAGCATTTCTTGTGATGATATTTTAATCGTTTAATCGATATTCGTTGCATTTTTTAAATTTTTCATGCACTTTAATGTATTATTATGAAACGTTCGACTACGAAACCGAAAAATGGTCTTTATAATTTTAATGTGATATTATTTTGAATCTTTAATTGTTTGTTCACTTCAAAAACAACATACAGCATCTGACACATCATCACATAAAAAAAATCTTCTTGCGAAATCGGCACTAAAGAACGTCGAAATCGACAATAATGAACGAGAAATAACGTAGGTAATTCCATTGTTTTACGATTTTTTAGTACGCAGAATGCCATCTAAACGTCAAAAACGTCAACACACAACAAACTTTGTGCAGTATTTGTAACAGGGGTGTACTTGTGCATATTATTATTTCGCGGGCTGCATAAAACATATAATTGTTACTATTCCAAATAAATTTCATTAAAGAATGCAAAAATATAGGTAGTAATTTTAAAAATAATTTTTTTTAATTTCATGATCGCTCGATTTCGAAAAAAAAACATATTGTGTCCCTATATACACTAAAGTACTTGACAATATATCATATAGAATTATCATGGTATGTCTCAAAATATTCAATAACTGCACTTTCCTCACTAATTATTATTCAGTTCTTTTTTATCCACCTTCACATCCGTCGACAGTAAAAACTATATATATATATATATATATATATATATATATATATATATATATATATATATATATATATATATATATATATATATATATATATATATATATATATATATATATATATATATATATATATATATATATATATATATATATATATATATATATATATATATATATATATATATATATATATATATATATATATATATCTATAGTAGGGGTGTCAGAGATTTTGATTTTAACTATGGACGAAACCCGCAGAAATAGGGTTTACGAAAGGTCTTGACGTATATAGTGAGGTATATAGCCCCTTTTTTCCCTTTCCTTTCAATAATGGAAAAAGTAATGATTTTAGAGAAAAAAGTTTTGAACAAAAGTTGTTCAGCGAATAATTTTACAAAGGATTGCATTAAAAAAAATAGCAAAAATTTTTTCGCTGCGTGCCAAAGTTAAAAAATGCGAAAAAATAGAAATACGATAATATATAGGAAAAAATTTCCTGAATTCGTTGAAATATAGTCAAATATAGTCAGCGTACCGATCTTGATGAAAATTATTTCAATCCGTAGGTAATAACATTGTCTTGCAGCACAATTTTCAGAATTTTTCATAATCAAATTAAATCTCTATTAACGAAAAACCCGTTATTTTTTTGTTTCCATAGTCATGATAAATGATTGAGAAATCTCAAATAGAAAGATGCTTGTAATTATATGTTACATTTTGTGGCCATCATGTTTTCACAGCCAACTTTATCTTCCCCGCACATATAACTCAAAAACGAGATGCTTAATTGCTTTTTTTTATTTCTTTTCTTATTCGGAGTTAAAAATTCCGCTAGTTTGGTATTTTAATCGATTTTGTACCTCCATTAATAACAGAGTTAGCAAATGGACATCATTGGGATCGCTGATTGAACTGAACGACTTACACCTTCAATCAACGACCAGATCTAATCAGAGTCTGAGCAGGGTGATTTTATTATTTGTATATCTATTTCTACCTACTATAACATAAAAAATGGGTCCGAAAAAGGGCCATGTATTTCTGGATAATTGGAATTCTAAATAAGTATCTATCGTATACCGAAAATCGCATGAAAATCGATTCGCTCAGTGACGCGATGAATGGCGCATAGACAGAAAAAGATAAACAAGCAAACATAGACCGAAATACATGACAAACCTTTTTGCGTCGGGATGTTTTAAATAGAAGAGCAAAATAATAATCACCTCAGTGGTATAGGTAGCATATCATTTTATATTTGGTTCGATATACTAAAGCCCGAATTCAGGGACTATACACTCACATCTCACTCATTCTTCACTCTCCTCAATTCAATCTCACTTTTGGTATTCTGAAACGGACATATAAATTAGTCACTAACTTGTGTGGTGCATCAACCCATAGAATAAATATAAAAAGGGAGATGGTTGGCAATGCAAATATCACCAAAAATTATTTGTTTGCATTGAAAAACACTAGAACAGCTAATGTAACTTATCTTATATGCCATATATATTTATCTTATGTCACATATATTTAAATTTATACGCAAGCTGAGCTGTTCACACCACAGATTGGTAATATTATAGCCTCTATAATATCCCTGGAAAAACGTACCCGTTGTAGGAGTCAGATTATTTCGCAATATGATTCTGAAAGAAAAGTGTTGGTCACAATAATTCTGAATTATAATTTAAAAAATATTAATAATCACCTAGGAATAGGCAATATGCGTCATATCCAATATAATTTACAAATACCCAAAAATCAACATCCATTTTGTAGAAGAGGTCATGTGCAGAAACGAGACGAAAGGAAACATAATTAATATCTATAAAATAATCCATATTACTTGAAATTATTGAACTTTGCAAGACGTTTCTTGCTTCTATGTTGCGTTCAAGATTCTATGTAAGCCTCTACATAGGACGGATTGATAAATTTCTCCTCTGAACTGTTGTGGGGTTAATGTAGACTTTATAAGTATCTGGTAGATTTCAATCAATAAGCATCCACGCTAAACTATTCCGCGTATGGAGGCTGGATTCATTTCGAGCTTCTAAATAAAATTAGTCATGTACTTGATATACAAACATATTTATTTTTTTCTAAAACCTCCAGCACTATGTATATATTTAGCTATATCATAGTAATAGATCACGAAAAGTAGCCACTGGTCATGCAAATGCCTCGTCAGTTAACCGATTTTCACTAATAGTACGGGTGCCCATAACACAAAATAAGTCTATAATTCTATTCAATTGGAATTGCTATAAACATGTACCAATTAAAATAATCCAACTCGACCAGACCTTCATTAACACCTTAATGTTTGGCCTAAACGGTACAAGATTTTCTGGACCTATACTTTATTTTATATTCAAACTTTCCACATTAGTAAACTTATACGCGAATTTCGTGTTTGGGGGGCCAGGACTATAAGTCCAGATCGCATGTCTCAGTTCGTGCGATAGAGTTACATTGCGGGTTTTCATGAAAAACATTGGTATAACAGAACGCTGTGCAGTTATGTGAAGGCCAAGGATCAGCACATACATTACGAACTTAATGTGAAATTTATTTTTGGCTTTATAACATTCTAAAATGGCCTTAACCGAATAGATTATTATTCCTATATAAGTGTCCGTTACGTTAATGAGATAAATTCAGTTAAAAAAATGCATATCCATGTATTTGAGGATAATGAAAACAGCCCACCGATGTCATCTTCGCCTGCGAATGTCGATAACAAAAATCAAAAGTAGTTAGGGAGTGATGACCGGGAGTTAGTTATATAAAGACCATATAAAGGTAATGAAAATATATAAGAAGGTTCTGGAGGTTCGTAAGCTCGCCTTTTAGTAACCTAGTCTAATTATGGTTTTATAAAACTACCGTAGTCTCTGGGTACCTAAATACTAAAGTGCATACTAGTACCGGGTAAGTCTCTTAAGATTGACACCCCCCTTATTTCACTTATCCTTTGCCGATTCAACTCATTCAAAAAAGGAGTAGACACGGTTTTTGATGAATTTTTATAATCTGAGAACAGATATTAAAAATCTCGTAAAATATACAGGGTGGAAAATAAAACATGATTTTTTTAAATGGAACACCCCCTATATTTTTAGACTAAAATAATGTCCTTAATTTTCTGAATCCAAAAATGTGTAATTGTTATATAATCACTCCACCTGTTCGTGAGATATTACTAAAAACTTATCACATTACGGGTGTCAATTATAAAATAAGAACATCAACATACCTCTGGAAACAATGCATATTTGCATTGTTTATTTGTTGACAGATGTCATCCAGTTTTTTTGTGAGATAGTAGTTCACTCTCTTAGATATTAGCGTAAAAAATACGTAGTGTTCGTAAAGAAGCAAGTTATTTTGAAAATTATATATTCATTGGAAGAGCGAAAAGAGTTACTTGAAATTTATATTCAGTGAAACAAGAATAAGTCTCTCGCTCGGAGGGAGTATGTTAGGTTATTTCGAGAAAGGCTACCTCCTTCCAAAAATTGTTTTAAAAACATTTATGCAAAGTTTAGGAATACCGAATCTCTGAGAGACAAGAATGGGAATCCATACGTGTAAAAATTGAGGAATTAAACCAAAATGGTGATATATTTCAAAGGGTGAGAAGCAATTTTATAAAGCGATGGCAAATGTGTATTCAGAATGGTGGTGATTACGTGGAAAATATTTAATTACGTTACGTGTAAATAAATAAAATTGTGTTACTCTATTGTGTTACTGTATTAATATTGACTTTTATTTGTTTTTATTAGGCTTATGTTGTTTATTGTTATTATTCGTTACTGTTATTGTCACCTATATATTATTTATTTATTATCTCAATAAATGGCATTGTTTCCAGAGGTATCTTGATATGTTTTTTGTTTTATAATTGACCCGTAATGTGATAAGTTTTTAGTAATATCTCACGAACAGGTGGAGTGATTATATAACAATTAGATATTTTTTGATTCAGAAAATTAAAGACATTATTTTGGTATAAAAATATACGGGGTGTTCCATTTAAAAAAATCATGTTTTATTTTCCACCCTGTATATCTTACCTGTATATCCGTGCTCAGATTATAAAAATTCATCAAAAACCACGTCCACTCCTTTTTTGAATGAGTTAAATCGGCAAAGGATAAGTGAGAGAAGGGGGGTGTCAATCTTAAGAGACTTACCCTGTACATACTAAAGTACCTACATAAACATTTCCATTACCCATTTTATAAAGCTTACGCTACTCGATATGGCTGGAACCTTTGATGTAACTATAACACTCGGAGTAGTTTCCACAAACACCAAAACACTTTCACTTCGCTCGACGCGCGTTTCGCCATCATCCGGAGACCAAGTTGGCATCATCCGGAGACGATTAAAACTGAGTTTTAATCGTCGCGAAACGCGCGTCGAGCGAAGAGAAAGTGTTTTGGTGTTTGTGGAAACTACTCCGAGTGTTAAAGCTTACGCTAATCGTTACCAATATATTTATAAGAAATTTATATAAGGTTTGCCATTACTTCATTTACATAACTGATATATCCTGAGTTATATATAGAGCGAGAGCCTGCCCCGAAAATTTGCTACGATCGCCCAACAGAATGAAATGTTTTTCAAATGTTAGTACGTATAGTAACCATTCATAAAATATCTTTGTGCCTATTGACAAGTTCTGAACCAAGAGTAGATATATCGTTTCCAAGGTCATTTTATTTTGTACCATATAACTATACCAATAAGCCAACAGCTTGCAATTATGTTTAAAATTTAAAAGTGAGTATAAAAATAATATATACCAGCGCCTTCTTAAAACCTGTGCTAATGACTTGGCACAACCCTTTTCCCCATTTTCTTTATGGATTTTTATACCTATCGAGTAACAGCTTAAAATTATCATGAAATGAAAGATTAAACGTTTCTCTAGTTTAAAAGAAATAAGTGCGTCTATGCTTCAACTCAATACCTGGCACGACCTCATACTTTTAAGATATATTGGAATTCAGGAATAAATAAATAAGTTTTTTAAGTTTAGTTTCATAAAACTCCATTTACCCTAGTAACAGAAATTACCCATTATAAAACTTTTTATTGAACGTTTTATTATATTTATATTGCCATTCCAGTTATATAAAAGTACAGCAGCTAATAGAAAAACAGCTAAATGTTGCGAAAACTTAAATTCTAAATTCTTTACCTACCAGTATTCTACTCAGATGTTAAAATTGTTATCCTAAAAAGTGTAATTCGAGAATATTTAATTTCTATTGCATCCTTTCTCATCATGATCCGATGACATTTCGAAAGAATGTAAAATTATGCTTTCTTGGGCCCTGAGAAATCGGATCATGATGAAGAACCTACCAATAGGAATACAGCTAAGCTTTTAAAGCTACTTAACTTATTTTTGATCGAATAAGGCTTAAGTTAATACCCGTTTGCAACAGATTTAGATTTGTTCTGATTTGAAACAAGGGTTTTATAAAGTTAACTCAAATATCTCAAATACAAGTATGTTAAAAGATAATTTGACAATCTTGTTCATTTCAGCTACACTGAAGTCGAAATAGTCAAATATTATTTATTGCACATTACATGTTGTTTTTTTCAAATATTGAATATGTTCATGTTTTGGGAAGAAATGTGTTTGGGGAAAATACATCTACTGATTGCTCCTATTTAAAATGACCAGCTTAAATTTGCAAATAACTCATTGGAGAAACCAATATTCTACAGTTAATTCTGTGAACCCATGTTTAGTTTGATGGGGGGTCTAAACGTTTACCTCTCATTATTTAAAGTGCTCTGTGCAATATTGTTTGCCGACATCTTAAAAAATTTAATGGGAAGTAGGTATACGTTCTCGTGATTAACAACTTCCGCTTTCGTGCTGCGAATGTTATATTCTGATTAATTTTCGCTGCTACTTTGAGGTTACTTTACACCGATTACATTTGCGCTCATGGTTACTTAAAACATCCCTAAAAGTAAATTCTATATCAATGAAACTTTTAAAAAAATCATATTCGACTTACGAAATAAATTAACGCAACACCAGAAATTTATTATACTTAAGTAAAGTTAAATATTTAGTGAACTGTTTATCTAATTATTTGCTGTATTTATATGCTCTAGGGTATTTCTTGTGGAATATTGATGTAATAATTCTCACTGGGTGTTATTTTGAGTATGTTATTTTTCAAAGTTCTTAATAATACCCTGTAAAGTACACCCACAGCAAATCAAAGCAATAATCCCAATGTAGCCTAATCAATTTTTAAAATGCCCCTTTTTTATTCACCTTTTTATCTCTATTATTGAGATTGAGATATTGGTGGTGATACCAAAGGGGGTATTGCAGGAGAATCTTATATTAGAAAAGTTTCAGAACCTTATGCGCATTACCTCATTTTAATGCATAATATGTTAGACTGCCTAAATTGTACAATAATATCTTACGGACGCGAATGTTCCCACAATACATGGCCATTTAGACGTCCTGACCTGAATCCCATAGAACACATCTGGGATATTTATATTATGGCCAGACAACCTAGGAACGTTCTTTGTCTGTCTGAGCAGTCAACAAGAAATTGGGCAAAGTTTCCAAGAAATAGGGAAAAACATGAACCAACAAATTAGGGCACTAATTAAAAATTAGTATGGGTCCTCGATGTCAGGCACTTATTCGACCAAGAGGAGGATACACTAAATATTATCCGTTCTGATATCTTGTTAGGTTCCTTATTCAAGTCGTTAATTTCTCTTTTTATGTAAGTTTAGGTTGACTTATTTAAATATTTTGAGGACAATAAAATCTGGCAGAGCTCTAAGAATCTATTTTAATAATAGATATAAAACATGGAATTTTAAGAACAGATTATGTTATACGTGTGATTTATCATTTGGATGTGCTGTTGATGTAGTCCACAGGGTGTTATCAATATCCCGGATAAAATCACTCGCAAAACAAAACTCAGTACCTATTTAATCAAAATTAAATTGGGACTAAAAATCAATATTCCACAGAAACTACCTTAGAGCGTCTACAAATAGCAATGAAATCTGATAAATGATTCACAAAATATTTAACTTTATTCTTATAATCCATTTCTGGTGATGCCTTAATTTATTTAAGTTTATACTCGTATTATGTGTGAGGCAAAATAGATCCATAGTTATTAGTGTTTAATTCAATCAATACTTAATATCAGTTATATTTAGTATAAAGAAAATATTCTATTCAAATTGGTGCTTGGTTTGTAGCTACATATTTATTGTGTCCAATCCCGAGACATGTGATTAAAATCAATCGCTTGTCGAATAAATATCACTTAATGATTTGTGAAGGCTGTAACATGAAATGTTAGACAGTTTCAAGTTTATTACAACTATATATTAAAACGAACTATGTATATTATGTTAATAGCTCTTTGTAACTCTAGTCGTTGATAATTGATTTATTTAACATGTAACATTTGAACGGATGGATGTATCTTTGTTTTTTTTTGTCCGAAAGAGTGTTCCTTCTGCAGCGAGTGTGCATAATTGCATTCATTTATGATGATTGATTTTGATTACAGGGTGATTTGTAAAGCTATGATTTTTCTATCAATTTTTTTTATGTACACGAGGTAAACGAGTCACCCTGTATATTTCATTGTAGGGTCATCATATAGCCTCATATCTTAGGTTATCATAATTTTTTGAATTTTGGTTATTTCACTGTCCTTTGAGGATAATGTGTATTTTTCTTCCACTTCATGTCTATTTGCGTAAAAAATAAAAGATTGCTTTGGAGTTTTCAATTGGATTGTTTGCAACAACAAGGTGCAATTCTTGAATGAAGAATTGGAATGGAGAGAAGTAGCTCGACGCTTTAATATTGCATACAGTATGGTCAATCGCGCTTGGATGCGATACCAATACAATAACTTCCAGCAATATACACACGGAGGTGGACGCCAAAGGCTAACAAATCCAGCAGAGGATCGTTTTCTAAGAAGAACCGCTCTGCAGAACAGACGAACTAATACTACCCAACTGAAACGATCATTCATTCCAAGTGGCCGCCACGGGTAACATCATTTCAACATCAACAATAAGAAAACGATTGCATGAAGGTGGACTTCACTCCAGACGACCAGCTAGGCATCCAAATTGGACTCGTGAGCATAAAAGACAACGTCTGGAATTTGTTTTGAATCATCAAAACTGGAATGCAAATGACTGGGCCCAATGTCTTTTCACAGACGAATCGCGGTGTTCTGAAAGTCCGGATACCAACCGCCTGCGTGTATGGCGAAGAGTGAATGAAAGTTACGAAGAAGTACAATCTTCTTCGTAGGCGTTACACCTTTCGGTGGTCGCTCAATTACAGTTTGGGTGGGATACCAATAGACCATCGCACTGAACTTGTACTTTTTGTCCATGAGACAGTAACAGCTTTGCGATACGCGGAAAGAATTGTGGAGCCAATAGTTCCTTCTCTGTCTCATCAAATGGGTGAATGGTTTGTCTATATGGACGATAACGCCAGACCACATCGAGCCAATATAGTGAACGAATTTTTTCTACAAGAAAATATCACGAGACTGGAATGGCCGGCACATTCGCCGGACCTCAACCCCGCATAGAAAATGTGTGAGATGCACTTCCAAGAAGAATGTTGGGTCGCGAAATGGAACCACATGGGATTGAAGAGCTGGGAAATGCACTTCAAGAAGAATGGGAGGCCATCCAGGGTGATCTAATCAATAACGTCATCAGCAGTATGCTTCAAAGATGTCAGGAGGTGATAAGGAGTGGTGGTGGCCCCACCCATATGTTTAAAATTTTAAATTCATTCTTTATTGTTATTGCGTTAAAAATTATAATAAACTTCCTTTTTGGCATTTTGCGTATATTTGTAGTAAAAAATCATATATTTTGACACAAATGAGTTATGACCAAAATTCAAAAAATTGTGGATAACTAATATATAAGGCTACATGATGACCTTACAATGAAATATACAGGGTGACTCGTTTGCCTCGTGTTCTTCAAAAACATTGATAGAAAATCATAGCTTTATAAATCACCCTGTAAAATCAATATCAATATCAATCGCAAATGCAATTATGCACACTCGCTGCTGAAGGAACATCCTTTCCGACAAAAAAACCTTTCAAAGATACATCCATCCGTTCAAAAGTTACAACTCATCAATTTTTTAGGAGAACCACTTCAAAAAACGATGTGTATTATAAAATAGTTTCAACTAATATTTCCTTTTAAAGTAATTGAATAGAGATCTGGGCCCATTTTGTACATTTCGCCGTGTTAAACATGTCTCTCATTGCGTGGGAAAAGTTAAAAATTAATCACCACTAGAAGGGTTTTTATTTAATTTGTTAATGGATTCCAAAATATATAATTCGGTTATAGTGAACATACGGAAGAACTTGTACACAATGAGGACATACAAAGGCGTGTTGAAGTAGTTGGGAAACTGGGAGCTGCTTTACCACTATGACTATAAGAAATAAAATTAAAGATTACTGTTGAAAGTGGAAGACGGGCGGGGAAATTCATTAGAAATAATGCATTTATAATGCAATAATGTTTTTAAAAATTTTTTTTGAAACGATAGCTTTGTTGTTATTGAAAGAACAGGAATATTGTTATGTATGATAATGCCACTTAAAGAGGATGAAATAGAGAAGTTTTAAAAGTAATCGTAATAGTTTCTACACATTTTTTACAAAATTTAAAAGACTGAAAATCGATATTTGTAATTACCATTATAATTATTATCTAATAAATATCATTTTTTTTATAACGACAGCAACATAAACATTTTTTTGGGAGCGAGTTTATGTATTTCGGATAATGAAAAAAAATTCAGAATACCAAGAGTTTAATTTAGTGCGTAATACATAAATGATGAAATATGGAGATTTTTTAAAAAGCACAAAAGTGGCAATATAAAGAAAAGGGTAATATTTTTCATATAGGTATTTATGTTTGGTTTAATATGGATGCCAAAAGACCCCTACCACCTCGTTCCATGTCGACAAGGTCTTACCAACCTATATAAAAGCCGATATAAAATAAATATGTATAAAGCAAATTTTATAAGTATAGTGAGCGTGACAAAGACAAATATCATATAAGACCAATAAAAAAGATGTTATAAAACAGTTAAATAGCGACGCCGACGTCAGTTGTTATTTTTTAAGGAATTACTTTAAGTAAGGATACAAAATATTAGACCGCGACTAAATTATTTTTAAATCTGGGCCCTCTCTGATTGTATAGATATTATATAAACGTTTTAGGATTGGTTTTAAGAGTAAGTAAAGATATTCTATAAAATTAGTTTCCGAAATACTTTCTACACTTTTATAAAATATAGAATATGGCTCGGTTAATTATAAAGCAAATAAAAATAAGAAGCAGACTTACGTTACACTCCATAACATTCAACCCGTACCTGCAAAAAAAGAATATTTTTAGCATGGGTATATTATATGATAGGAAACAAATATAATTCACACCTGCATCTTTGGTACAAATGAAGAAATAAGTATGTGAAATACAGTACATAATATGGACAATTTTGTAGCCCACATACATATAATTTGACGCTCAAGGATCATAAATTATTACTGAAATGACAAAAATGATGATATGCTAATATGTTAGAGCACTAGGTGGTACTTTATACCTTGCTAAATCTCAAATCAATCACTAAATCTCAAATACTTGTACCTATATCTCGCTATTGATAGCACCCATCTATTCCAAATTCTTCCACTTCATATTCCTCGAGTATGTTCAGCTATATGTACATAATCTCCCCTTACAAACGGCCCCAATACTGTGTAGGAGGGTTCGTCGTAGACGATTTTTACCTCAATATTTATCAAATACTTGCTGAACTTATATAAAACTGCTTTAGTTTAACAAACAGTGCACCCTGCACCATTCATCGTTTCACAACCATTCCATTTAATAGGATTATCATGGTGAATATAATCATGAAGGCATATTATATGAATAAAATAAAATGTTTACTTTATTTACGAAAAGCAATCATAAGGTGTATAGCAGGCTGTCACCCATTAACTTCCTATAAAGAAATATTTATTCAATTTTGACGATTCCTTGTCTATATGATCGCGATAGCGAGTTTATTAAAAACTACGCGTAGTTTTAAATCAACGGTCAGTTAGTTCCATTCAGATGAGTAGAATTTAACTTACGTATGTGGAACACATACGTAAGTTGTGGAACACATACATAAACTGTCGACGTATTTTACAAAACAGTATTTGATTTTTAATCGGAAGAATATCAACATGTTTTCAAAACTTGCAGTTTCTGCTGACAAATAAATATTGGGACGGTTTAAGTGTATGCATAAAAACTAATAACTGGTCAAATCTCCATTGGCATTTATCACTGCAAGAATTCTGGAGAGCATACTTTCAACTAATTTCCTGCAGAGTCCGGCTGTTATTGTATCCCACATGTGTTGAATCGCTAGGATTTTGAAAAAATTCCGAGAGGCAAGGAATTTGAATAGATGTTATTTTTCGGGCTTGGTCCGACAAGTGATACCCTTTATTGGGGGAAATGGTGCTTTTGTCAATTATATAATTTTTACACATCAACATACACCTCCAATAAATTAAAATTCAGACTTTTAGGTATAATAGTTTTCAAGTTAAAACTTGGCGAAAAACGATACTTTTCCAACTTTGGAAGTTCTTTGCAAGTTTCTTTGAAAATTTCTTAAGAAACAACTTTTTCCATGTATGTGCTATACATGGAAAAATGCTTAGCAGGGAAGATATACAGCAAAACGTGATTTGTTTAAAATAAATTGTAAATTATAAAATTAAATATAAGGATTTAAATGTCCCGACCCTCAAAATCATGTTCTACGGCAAAAAATACGTAGCAAACAAAAAACACGCCTGTGACTGAACTGGACTAATACCTATTACCATCAGTCTATTAGGAGCATAAATATAATTTAGATGACAGCTAAGTATGTAATAAAATATGTGTAAAATATCTAAGACCGCAATGGAAAAAGCAAAGCAAGTCAGGCTTGCCAACGTTAAAAATAAAGTAGTTGCATGTATTTACGATGGTGTAACATAATTTGATGTTAGTACCTACCGGCGCTTCTAGTCTTAAATAAAGGAAGTAATAAAGAGTTAACCCCGTTAACAAAATTGGGTTTCCTCGGATATTGTGAATAATGTATTAGGTCTAGCATGAAAGCACAGAAAAAGGGAAATAAGTCATTACTTATGCTAAATTAAGGTTATTATCAACAATTAAGTATACCTTTCATATGCCTTATTATACGTTAAAAGTACCTATTACTTATTGCTATATGGATAGGTAAACAGATATAACGGAATCAAAATATTCACCATATTTTATGTATAAAAAGAATTTTGCAAGAGAATATTTTTTATGCTATACTTTAAAGTATTTATGCTTAACTCTGGATTTTGTAATGCATTAGGTAACACATTAAAACATTTGAAAGATAAATATAGGAGTGTTGTTGATGGTCGACAACCTGAATTTGGGTAACTTTAATTTTGTTTTTGTCTTAGTGTTCTCGTGGTGTGTATCGTACTTGGTTACTTTGTTCACGTTAATCCATTTTGTGATGAAAGTTCATTTTCTTTCTTTTAGAGCATTTAAATAAAAGTTTGTTTTTCAAAACAAGTTTTTTACTATTAATTTGATTATTAATAAGTTCCATAAACCATACAATATTATAATTTAATAAGTTAATATATGCTCATAGGCATTCATAAATAAAACATGATGATAACGGTAATATATTAAAATGTTTAAAAATTGGTTTGCAATGGTCATCATATTTAGCTTGTGCCATGATTCCAATGCCGTTATTTTGAAGTTTAAAAATTAATTTTGAATGACTTAAATGACTTGAAAAATTATTCCAAACGCCTAAGTTATTCTCGATAGCTATTTAGATAGCTGTCGATAGCTTCTTAAATAGTCTTTAGCTAAGCAGTCGATAGGTATTTATAGATAGCTGTTCAACGTGTGCATGACTGAAATCAAAGTCGTATCTAAGTACACACATAGTAATTTTACAGGATCATTATCACTATTCCTTTGAGTTGAAAAATCTAAAGTTTTTGTCTTATATTCATTTATAGTAAGACAATTACTTTCTGTCCAATCCTTTATTAAATCATTCAAGTCTATGATCTTATGGAATCGGGTCGGACATAATTCGGCATCATCAGCATATATTATAGGAACTACTTCAGAAGCAAAATTGAAGAACATATCATTTATATAAATGATAAATAGCACAGGTTTGAGGACAGATTCCTGTAGCACCCCATGACCGGCTAAACAAAATTGTGATACATTACCGTTAAACTTGACACATTCTTGAGGGCCAGCAAGATATGATCCAAATAAATTTCCTCTGATCCGGTAATATTCTAATTTTCGAAATATACCTTATGGGTAACAGTATCAAAAGCATTCGATATGTTATAAAATTTAGCGGTACATAATGCGACCTTCAAAAGCTTCCAAAATAAGTTCATTTATATCACAGACTGCGATAGTATATAGATATTCCCTGTCTGTACCCCAATTGGCCATTAGTTAGCAGTTTGTTTTCTCAAAATATTCCAAGAGTCTATTTTTAAGTCTAGTTTTAGAGTTATTGCGGGAATTACCGAAAAGAGAGCAGCAATGGGAGAGTAAAAATAAAAGATTAGATATAAAACCAAACCACAACAATTACCATAAGTTTATTAAAGACCGTCAATCCTGAATTCCAAGAAATGTATGTCTTTTTCTATGTTACACATATTATATCAAACCAAAAATAAGTCATTAAAATCATATCTACTGGATAGGGCTGGAACCTTTGATGTAACTGTAACACTCGGAGTAGTTTCCACAAACACCAAAACACTTTCACTTCGCTCGACGCGCATTTCGCCAACCAAGTTGGCATCATCCGGAGGCGATTAAAACTAATCATAAACTACAAAATCTACCATATTTATACTATTTTTATGGTGACGTCACTAATGATATCACCGTGAAATTTACGCGTGACTAATCACGCTTCAATGATCGGGTGCTAAGCAACGCGTAAAGCGGGCTATACGGTATAGGTACCTTGTCGCTATTCATACTACTTTTACATTTTACAATTTCTATGCTCTCAAATGCATCCAATTGTCTATTATTGGTCACATTTCTAACTAATCTTAAATTACTAATATCTATTCTATGATTGTTGTCAAAAGCATGTTGTGCAACAATAGACTTATCTGTTCTTCCATATTTTAGATGAGCCATATGCTCTTTAAATCTTGTGTTAATTGATCGTCTCGTTTGTCCAACATATTTTCGATCACAATCATTACAACTAATTTCGTAAATCCCAGACCTTGTATTTGGAACAATTTTATCCTTTGGATTGTCTAAAAGTTGTTGTAATTTATTACTCGACGAATGAATCGCTGTTATACCCACGTTTTTGAAGACCTTACTCAAACCCCGAGTAAACCGGGGTTCGTACGGGATATGGATACATATTTTGGAGTCTCTATATCCTTTTGAAAGGTCGTAGAATTATGAAATGTGTCCTTAAATTTACGCTTCTTAATTAGTTTTTCAACTATATATCTAGGATAACCATTACTCACAGCTATATCTTTAATTAATACTTTTTCTCTTTCAAACCTCTCATTACTGAGAGGGAAACTTGGAAACGATGGACAAGAAAATTAAAACTTGTCATTTTATGTTGATAGCAGTGGTGAGAGTTATTATTATATATATATATCAAATTCTAACCTATTGTCACTATTTTTAATTACTAATACATCTAAAAATGGAAGTTTTCCATTATTTCCTAGTTCATATGTAAACTTTACAGAAGTGAAACGACTATTTAATTTGGAAATTAAGTTTTCTACATCCAAATCCTAGGAAAATACTCGAATTATTCTTTTGCTTCAGTTTCAAATCGACTCATGAATACATTAGCAATGAAAGGCGATAAACAGTTACCCATTGAGGTTCCTTCATATTGTTTATAGAACTTGTCATTGAAACGGAAGCAATTTTGTTTCATACAAAGTTTTGTAAGGTTTATATATTCTTCTATTACTTCTTTTCTATAGTTGTTTGATTCGAAAAAATCCTCAAGACAGGTCAGACAGGACAGGACAGGCTCAGACAGGAAATCCTCAAGGTCTGTGGAATTGGTACGGAAATAATGAACAAACATCAAAGGAAATCCAAATTTCACCCTCTTGCAATTGAATATTCTTGACCTTATCAATGAAATCATTCCTGTGCAATGGGCAAACTTTCAAATTCCTTAGTCAACCATTTTGATAAGTGGTAAGTCGGAGATCCAATAGACGATACTATTGGACGCACCGACTTCCCTGGCTTATGAATTTTTGGTAGACGATACAATCTAGGTACAGTAGGGTTAGATACACGTAACCTATTCTTAACAGGTTGAGTAATAAGGTTGTTACATGATTTGAGGACATTTTTTATTTCAGTGGTCATTCTTGGTAAAGGGTTTCTAGTAAGTTCTTTATAAGGACCATTACTAATTAGGTTGTTTACCCGTTCATAATAGTCCTCTTTATCTAAAATAAATCATATCTGATCTGTTTTTGGTTTTTCTCTTATAATTTCAAAAGTATGTAGTAACGAAAAAGTTGAGGTAGACTTTAAACTAGCCTTTTTTATAGTAGACTATATTTGTGATAATTTAAGCTCAACCGCGGCTCTGTAAAGCCAATAGTTCCCGAGACAGCACCTCAAAAATTAGTCATTATTTCTAAAACACTTCTGAACCAAATATTGGAGAAAATACTGATACTACTAGGAAAATCGTTACGGGTGAAGTTGTAGCAAATCTATTTAGCTTTAATTAAAGCACAGTACGACGCGACGCGACGCCTGTAGACCCAATGTGGTTCACTCATAATTTGCAAAAACAACTTCTTTACTCGCTTTTTTAATAATGCTATACTTGTGTTTTATATGCAAGATTATAATTATCGTGAGAAATATTAAAGATTGTATTTATATGTTTTTGTACGAAAAATTTTGGTTAACAAGGGCTTGTTCGGTCTTGGCGCTTGGGTGCAGAAGGCCGTCGCTGCGGCTTTACTTCTGGAACATCTGTAAGAAAATAAATACGGAACTAGGAAACGATATTCAATAGCTTGATCTGACCCACCGACCGGTAGGTAGATGTTTTGTATGGACGATTCCTTACCGGCGAAATGGCGTCGTTCTCGATTGCATTCACGATTCATGTAGGACCACCTTAAACATGGACCATCCTGTACGTTGGTTTTTAGACTCGAAATAACCTCAAGCAAAATAAAAAAATACCTGAATCAAACATCGTGAAATGCACAAAAGCAACCAATAAACCTTGAATAAACATAATCTCTCGCTCTCGGTAAATTATATCTGTGTTCATCGAATATATGTTTGAAAACAAACGAGGCAAAGCAAATACTTCACGAACAGTGGTTTTTATCTCGCTTGGGTTTGGTGCAACTGCCAATAACGGTAAACGTTTTGGCGGATTGCGATGAACACTTCACCGGAGCTCGGCCGCGGAGTGACAGGTGGAATAAGCGACAGCGCATCCGTCAGATAAGATGTTTATCTTCGTGATAGTTGGAAAAGGAGGGTACCTAATTCTTTAGCAGTGAGAGCATGTGTAAAATTATGCAAGTTACAGGACAAAAATAAAATATTTCCATAAATATTCGGAGGTTCAAAACTTTAAATAACAAAAATTAAATTATACATGTAATCAAATTAATGTATACCTATAAAATGTTTCACCATTGTCTCTACTTTTTGCCCGTATGTAAAATGACGGCGTTTTCCTTAATAAAATTTGTAAATCTTAATTTAAAAACTAGGCGATTTATTTGATCAGTTTTTATATTTTATATAGCACATCGGGGTCATCGGGTGCAAATGAAATAAAATAAGATATATATTTTATGTATACCTATGCAACGTACACGTAAATTTACGTTTTAAAGGGCCAAGCTTATGTGTCAAACAGACGTATTATACTGGATGGATTTCCAGGTAACAACTACTCAGAGAGCTAATACTCCTTCCTATATTGAATTACAACTGCAAATCCGATAAGATTCCAAGCCACGGTCATTCACCAAAACCTCCACGAGGTGTAGACTAGCTTCGAGCTGTTGGCTCTCATCAGTACACCGTAGACAGGTAGAGGAATTAATGAATGACCAAAACTATCAAAACTAGTGTGCAAGCGAGGAATAACTAGACCCCTCTAGCGGTCAGTTGCTACTACTCATAAGACATTACTAAGTAATGTCTTGTGACAAGCAGCGTCCTTAGCAGCGTTAAGACGTATTATAGTAAAAGAGATATGGGAAAGCGAAGTAAAACATACAATTTGTGGGTTAAAACTTTTTTTTTTGAATTTTGCTCTTATCTTTTACGCAGAATACAAAGGTTTTAGTAAAATGTTACATTTTTACATAGTAATACCATACCAAGTAACTGATGGACTACGAAAATTTGCGTATATCGTGATTGGCCATGGAAAACAAAAAGAATTTTAAAACTGACATTTCTAATAATATTTTAACAAACATGGTGCGCGTAAGTGAAACTCTTTTAAAGACGTAACATAATCAGTGTAATAAATGTACTGTCGGAAGTACCTATTAAATGATCAGGCAAAAAGAAACTATTTCAACATATTATAGAAACGTTAAATTATTCAACATAATTAACTGAAGAGTGAAGGCCATACAAAAATATTATTTTTTCTAAGAAATGAATGCAAATTAAAAAAAACATTCATTTACTAAAGCAAATGAAACAAAAAATGTTTAGGACGAAGAAAAAGCGACTTAATATTGCAGGAAAAAGTAACTATTCTATAGTGAGAATCAGAATAAAGAACCAGATGAAAACCAGGAAGAAAGATAATTATGAAAGTCACATTGAAATGTAATTAAAAATCACATACAAAATTTCATAGCATCTTTAAATTCAGTTTCAAAAGAGCAAAAAAAACATACATGAGAATATTTTAGAAGATTTAAACCAACCGAAAAATACAGTGAATAAAGAAAACTGAAATATTTTATTTCCATTTAAAAATTTCATTTAACATGCCAGTTTAAGGAATCAATATATTCTGCAAACTTCAAAGAACATTCAAAGACCTTCACGAGTGATGATATAAAGAATTCCTCGAAAAAAGTTCTGAATAATTCCAGTTTACTCAAATTTACACGGCAACCAATGATAGGTATTTAAAAATTTTAAAAAAATATAAAATTTTGTTTTTGCATGCAGTTAAATGGCCCAGGGATGATGACATTCATGAAGCGAAACAAAGATTAGATTTTATGAAACCATAAAATTAGAGGGAAATAATCCGCATCAATTAAAAAGAACGGATCGAAGTAAGTATATTATGAAAAAAATACAAAAAAATTTAGAAAAAAGCTCAGTGCAATGACAATGTCTATACTTTTGTGTTCTCGATAAAATAAAATTTGGTACCAAAATTTACATACCAATAATTTTATTTCATTTAAAAGTAATTTTAGAATAACTGGAATGGGGTATTTTCGCAGTTTTTTTTAACAATGGGAGCAAAAAGTAAATGGAAAAAGAAGATACCCATATTTTTTATATTTTAGTTTAGTTCTAAAACAAGCTGTAAAAAAATTAATCAAATCATATGACGTCACTAAGCGCAAATACAAATAGTGCGGCAAATATAGTGATTTTTAGGGTATTCCGTCTGTAAGTTGGCGGCAGCGAATCCCCACTGCTGCCTGTCGGCCATTGCTGTTGATATTAGTATTTATATATACATATATAACGTATATATCTAGTGATTTCTCTATTTCCGCTTAGTGACGTCATAGAAATTCAAGCTGCGATTAAACTTATTTCTGAATATTACACTTAATTTTTTTGGCAAAAATTAAGGAAAAAAATGTACTTGTTGAATATGCAATTGCCCATTTTTGTTTCGATCGAGCGAAAATACCCCATTACTTGAAATTAGTGCATTATTTATAATTTATAATTACCTTATCATATTAGGAAATTACGTAAAATTATATAGGAATTACTTTAAAATAATTCGGAATTGTCAAAATTACTATACATAATTAAGTATATTATGTAATTAATATACATTTTATAGAGAGTGGTTGACCCTCGCATTTTGCAAAAACCTTAGTATCTTATTCTGGAAAAAAGACGGGAACAAAACTGAAAAAGAAAGAGTTTTAAAGCAGACGGATAAGACAAACAAATTTTATAAAACTCTAAAATTATATTACAGGGTGTTTGGTTAACGATGTGCACAAGTTGTCTGGAAAAACAGGAATTTGATTAACGTGCTGTATAAGCATTTTTGTTTTAATTTTATCTTAAAGTCGATGAGTAAAGTAGATCAGATGAAAGCTAATAACATTTCCTTTAAAACGCTAAAAGCCGATACAAAATACATACATTTTGACAGTTTTATAACGTCATAAATCTTAGGACAAATACAAGGTGTCCCCCCAAGCAAATTTTGACGAGTAGGTATATATAAATATCCGTTAGTTAAATACTATACTATAGAAACTCTGTCGGAACTAAATGGGAATCAACACATCTACATCTGATCATTTATATTTCGTTATAAAGTATCTTCGGTTATTAAAATGTCCGCCCTATACAGATAATGATTAATGGCGCCTTGCTTCAAATACGGACTGACCGAGTTATTCGCTGTGCCCTAAAAAAGTTAATTACATATACAGGTTTTGTTTTTATTAATGTTTATGGTTATATTTGAGTTAGACTAGTTTTAAGACATAAATAATCCAGACTATAAATAATGTAATAACTACAATTCCAATAAGCACAGGATTTATAGGAGTAACATAATTATTTTTAGGTAGTATAATAATTTGCTTGATAATAATAATTATAGAATATTTATTTCTCAAACAAAACTGCAATTAGTTCACTAATTCTTGTACTAGACAGCTAATAAAAAGTAAAATAAAATAATACACAAAATTTATATTTAATCAAAAATAATAACGTCTATAATAGTCGGTTATAAGGGTACGATCGTAAATTATATTTATAACCTTCTGAAGTCACAAAACTAATGTTGTGGCCTAACGTGGTCTAAGGTCAAACGAATCAGCCCCTTCCCCTCCCGCCCCTCATTTTTCTGGGCCAACTTCACATATCAAAGTCACGGGCATTGAGGGTATACGCCAGTAGAAATAGGAAAAAAATTATCGTTTTTGAGAAAAGTATATAAAGTACCTATATACAGCGATATTTTTGAAAAAAGTTGCATTGCATTTTCGATCCGGTGCACCGCCTTTGATATATTTTGAATTTTATACCAAAATTATCGAAAAAACTTATATACGACAACCTTCCCCCACTTACCAATTGTCCGCGTCTATGACAACAGGTTCTAGACACCAAATCCTGGAACTTTTTTCAAAAATATTGCTGTATATAGACTTTTCTTTCTCCAAACCCTATTTCTGCTGGCCTAGTAGGTAGTTATAAGAAATGTGGCTGATTATCTACTAGCAAACGGTAACCTCTCATCATCGAATATGGATATAGGCAAATTTTCCTGTTGCAGATTACGCTCCAAAGATATGTATAGTTTAACGAAGCCGTAATTCTGATTAGATTACGGCAAATTTTTGCTTTATTCATTACCATAATGTTATAGAATAGATGGGTTGGCTGCAGGTTATGGTCATGTGTCACGTGGTTGTAATCGTTTCTGAAGACCATTTACATGCCAGTATTAATGTCTTGCTATTAATGTCTTGCTCTAAAGGTTAAACGTTATAATAACACTTTATTATGCAGGTATACGTTCATTACATACAAAACAGTACCTCCTTAGCATTTTGGACACCCAGAACTGGTTATAAATGCAAATGAGTTATATAATAACCACACTGCGTCAGGCAATTCAGTTATTGAAGAAACTTTAGTTAAGTTTTAGTGGTCGAGGCCAAGACATCAGTAATAACCACAGTTAAAGAAGTTAAGAAAATTAATTTGTGTTACCAATTTAAAACGATTTTCCGAGACTATCTAATGAATTCATATTTTGAAGTTTAAATTTTAAATCATAAATTATCTACTAAATCTTAAATTATCTCTTGAATTAAATCGAAATCGAATGCTAAAGATTCGGAAGAAATGACTTCAAAATGTTATCTTTATTTCCCCTTCATTTAAGTAAATATTTCACTTCTTAAGAAATGTTAAATATCTGGAACATTTCTCGATCCATTGAGTATGCCTACTTTTAGATGTGCCTATTAGTATGTTGCCTACTATATCATTTTCTTTTAATACAGTCCATCGTGGTAACTTTGCCCAATGAGGTATCATTGGCCCAAATCTAAGAAACCTCTTTTTGAACATCCCGCCAACATAATTGTGATTAGGTCTAAGTATTTTCCATTTAAAATTGGCGTTTGGATACATTCGGTGCCATCTAGGTACAGTATCCTGAAGTCGAGTTTATAATACATTGTCATTTACGTCAAAATTCAGTTCAACAGAAAGACGCCTGGCCAAAGCTCTATTCTATTCAATTACATTTTTTATTCGTTTTAAGTGAAAAATAAGGTAAGCAACAAGTATATTGCTAGTATATACGTTTCCTTTAAAAAATATTTAGTTCGTTTGTCACAATGTGAAGATTTTAAAGATAAATATATATTTTTAAACATTTTTTCACGGTAACTTTGGCCCGGGTCAATTTTACCTAAATTCAGATTATTAAATATCCATACATGTGTAACGTTGTTTTTTTAAATCTGTGTACCTAGGAAAATGCCAAGAAAAAATGCAGCTATACTTCGTGGAGTGCGCCGGGACGAAATCAAATTATACGCATAAACATCTACAAGAAGCTCTGGAAAAATAAAATCTGGAACTCTAGGTCAAAGAAAGATATAGTAAATCACATAATTGCGATCAGTTAAGAGGGTATTCCTGTGACTCTCCAAGAAGTACGTTGCATCATAAAAAGTTACTTGGATAACATAGGGCGCAGGATACTTATATATAAAAATAACAAGCCAGGATGGGAGCAGTGGGGTAAATTATTTCTTGCCAGGCATCCAGCAATTAAGCAGACTTTCGCAGCTAATATTTCCAAAAAAAGAGCCCAGGTTGGGAACGCAAAAATAAATAAACTT